>JAVSCE010018950.1:0-84706 GCA_032199065.1 Smutsia gigantea
ACCCTACATTTTATCTCCTCAGAAAGACCAGAGTGATTCTATGAAACTGTACATCAGATAACATCATATCTCTTCTCATAATGTGCCATGGCTTCCCAAGTCATTCTTTCTCTACTCATTCCACCTTAGTAGTGCCAGGACAAGAGTGAGGCAAGAGAAGCATCTAGGGCACAAAATTTAAGGATTGTGGGACTCTCAGGGTTGTGAGACTGCCTAACCCTTTTCCTGGCCCTGCACTCTAGCCACATTGACCTACTTGACGTTCTTCAAAAATGTCAAGAATACTTTGGCTTTGGGTCCTTTGCATTTGATGTACCCACTGCTTTGAATGCTTCCCCCAAGCACTTGCATGTTTTGCCTATACTCTTCTTCAGGTTTCTGTGAAAGTGTCTCCTTATCAGTGAGGCTTCCCTTCACACTCTCACTCTCATTCTCTCCCTTTAATCTACCCTAGTTTTATTCTTAACACTTACCATCACCTAATATATTTATTTTTTTGTTGCCTATATCTACCATGAGAATGTAAGCTCAAGGAGAGCAGAATATTTTCTTTTTAATTTTGTGCTCTGTTCCCAGTGATGGAATAGTGCTTGGGCCATAAATTATTTGTTGAGTGAATGAATATGTATAGCCTCTTACTTTCTTATTTTCATTGTATTTCCTTCTTGCAAACAACATATGCCTAGATTATTTTTTACCCAGTTTTACAGCCTCTGTCTCTTAAAGAGAAAATTGATATTATCCACGTTGTATATGGTGTTTGATATACTTGATTTAGTTTAATATGTTATTTAATACACATTATTTAATAAATATATTATTATTATTTTACACTGTTTTGGCATATTTTTCTTTTCCTAAGTTCGCTGATTTGACCAAGCTATTAATTCAGTTTTACCTTTTCTTAATTTGTGAGCTTTACCATTTCATTAATGGTTACCTCAACTTTCAGATACATGTGCCTCCACTATTATTTGAAGATATGTTTTTCCATATTAGGATTCCTTGCACCTATAATATTTTTATTCAGAATATTTAATTATTTATTTGGAATACTTTCACTTTTCTCCCTCTTCTAAATTCATGTCTTCCCAGATAAGACCTTTAGAATATGTTTACTTCTCTGGTTTCACTCCTTTGCTATCCATAACACTGGTTTTTCATAGATGATTAGTACTTTTCGTTTCCTTAAAAATTAGAGTTTCCATAAAAAATATGGACCTTTTATTTCAATAGTCCTTATTTAATTATTATATTACCCATTCCAGACAATTATTACCCACTTACATGTAACTACTGTATTTCACATGCAGATTTAGTTGCTTTTTTCAGCTCACAGATTACCTCTACTGTTTGATTAATTTGGTTATTTTCCATAAGTTTTATTTTCTCCTTCTGGAGCTGAAATTATTCACATATTTGGCCTCCTGCATCTATATAACAATGGAGATCCATACCAACCACAGAGCTCTTAAACATTGGTCCCTAGATACTTGCCTAGCTCAAAATGTAAAAAGCCTGGCATAAATTTTTTTTATTTTAATTACCACAGTATCAAAAACTTCATTTGTCTCCAGGCTATACATGCCATTTGATTGAGGTGAGGCAGATAGTTTGGAGTTTTGTTCAGATATCCATCTTTCTAGAGGGTGGGGCTTTTAAGGGTTTAAATGGTAGCTCAGTTGAGGGAGCAATGTTTTCTTCTAAAAGTGTGGAGAGGTAACATTTTTATCTTCTTTTCCTATTCCTTCCTCATGTTTATTTGTAACAGTAACAATATTTTCAACTGGGTGTGCTCAGAAACTTTGGCATTCTGTCCTGCTACTTCTTTTGTAGACTCTTATTCCCAAGACACGGAAAAAAATGAGGGTCGTTTGAGGTATACTCTTCTTTAGGAAAGGCTTAGCTAGTTATATCTCTTTGTTCCTTTACTGATTCCTTCATTCAAAACTACTGAGTACCTCCTCTGTACTAAGCACTGTTCTAAGTTACTAAAACAGATACTGTCTCTACCATGAAACTTACATTCTGTTGTGGAGAAAGAATAAAAAGATAATTCCATATCGCTATAAATAATATAAGTAAACTGTGGGATGACTAGGGGGAGTACTGGGATATGAATGTGAGTCAATGAAATCTTGGTGAGGGACTAAGGGGTAAGTAGGAAGCCTGGGGAAAAATTAAGGAAAAAATCTTGATAGTAGAAACCTTATCTACCACACACAAAAGTAGGAAAAACAAACAGGGCTTGCTGTTTTACAGAACTCCATGTCAAATTATAAGAACAATTTGAGGTTTAGAGATATCTAATCAGGAATAAGTTATACTCCTGACCAGGTAAATTCTAATGCCAATATTTAACAAATCTCAGAAGAAAGAACTTAGATGTTCCAGCTAAGGCTGTGCATAAATCTCAACTGAGCTTTCCACTTGTACCCACCCCCAAACTTAGAAATGAAAATTCACGGGCCCTTCCTCAGAACTATTGAATAAGAATCTTGGGATGAGGCCCAGGAATTTGTATTTTAACAAGACCTCCAGGTGATTCATGTAAATTAAAGTTTGAGAACTGTTAATTTAGAATACAGTGTGTAGGTGTAAAGAGCTTTAAGTCATCAACATTATATTGATGCAAAAAAAGGTCTAGAGTAGGTAGAATTGCTAATGTTAAAACATAAGCAATGTGAAAATAAATAGCATGGCAAATATTCAAACACAGTGTAGAGGAAGAGTAGCCAAAAGAAGAACTAAATCTGGAAGAAAATTATGTAGCAAATACTGAAAGTCATCTCCTCATCTTCCTTGAATAATAGAATTCCTGTGTTTCAGTGGGGCACATGGTCACACCATTAGAAAACTGTTTTTCAGCCTTTGTTGCAGTTAGATGTGGCCATATAATTAAGTTCTGGTCAATGGGATGTGAGCAGAAGTGATATTCTTCACTTTCACACCCTCCTTTTGAAAGGAATGAGTGTGCGCCCCTCACCCTTTCTCTCTTTTCACTGGCTCCAGATATAATAGGGGTAACCGGACAAGCCAGTTTAGACAGAGATAAGGAAGCTACACAGTTTGTTCCACCAGTATCACACTATTCCAACTCTGGACTATAATGTGAAGTAGAATAAACATCTATCTTGTTTAAGCTACTGTTTTTTGGGGTCTCTTTGTAACAGCAGTCTAGAATATACCCTAATGAATATACTGCATGAATCCAATAAAACAAGGACTCAAATGACAAGTGATAAAACAACAGAATAAGATGAAAAGTCAACTACAGATCTCAGGAATCAAGTCAGAGATCAAAACAATATTACTGCAGAGTTATAAGCGGGGAACTGAAAATAATAGAAAAAAGACAGGTTAAAATATAATTGTTAATATGAAGAAATACCTGAGATATATTCACTCAACAAATACTTGTTTAGTGGCCACTTTCTTCCAGAAACTCTTCTAGGTACAGTTAATTGGGAGAAAGAGTTGATAGGTTGTATTTCAGACAAAGGAAATAGCATGAGTGAAAACACTGAAGCAGAAAAGAGGTTGGTGTTTCTATTCATAACAGAAATGAAGTTGGTTCTCAAAAAACTAAAATTAGAAATAACATACAGCCCAGCAATTTCTCTTCTAGAAATTTACCTGTAAAAAACAAAACCACTAATTCGAAAAGATACATGCACCCCTCTGTTTACTGCAGCACTATTTACAATAGGCATGATATGGAAACAACTTAAGTGTCCATCAATAGATGAATGGATGAAGAAGATGTGGTACATATACACAATGGAATAGTACTCAGCCATAAGAAAGAATGAAATCTTGCCATTTGCAACATGGGTGGACCTAGAAGATATTATGCTAAATAAAATAAGCCAGGCAGAGAAAGACAAATACCATATGATTTCACATATATATGGAACCTAAAACACAAAAAAATCAAACAAACCAGAAATAGACTCATAGACACATAAAACAGACTGGTGGTTGCTATAGGGGAGAGCATAGGGAGATGGGTGAAATAGGTGAAGGGGGATAAAAATTAGTGAAGACATTTCATATCTTGAGCTGGGTCATGGTTACATGAGTGTATACACATGTCAAATTTCATCAAGCTGTATACTAGGAAAGTCTGGGAGACACCAGATTATGCAGGGCCTCTCTGGACCATGGTAAGAATTTTAATTTTATTCTAGGATAATTGGGAAGCCACTGGGTTGTTTCAGGTTGGGGAGAAGCATGACCTAATTTTGCATTTTAAAAGATCATTCTAACTGTAAGATGAGGGCTAGATTACAAGGGGACAAGAGTGGAAGCAGGGAAACCTACTGTTCACTTTTCATCTACTAACAACTCCTAGGCAAGTACTGATGAGGGCCTAAACTAAGAGATAGAACCACATGGGGGAATAAACAATATTTAGTGAAAGTATGTGTAGTGGGTAAATGAGAAAGAAGTCAGAGATGATTCTCAGATATACAATCTAAGCAGCCTGATAAATACCCTTTATTGAAATGGGGAAAGACCGGAAGAGGAACGATTTGGGAAAGGGAAGAATACCAATAGTTCAGCTTTCTACATTTGTAAAGTTTTAAACGCCTCTGAAGAAATACCTATGTCTCACAAAAATTGTGTATGTAGTTATGAAGCTCAAAGGAAAGGTCTGATCTGAAGATATAAAATTGAAAGTTATCATAGTTAGTCATAGGACCAAATGAAATCAGCTGGGGTTGAAATGTAGCATGAGAAGATAAGAGCATTCAAGCCTAAGCTCTGAGGAGCTCTTAACATGTACAGTGGGTAGAGGAGGAGAAGTTTCAAAATAAGTTTGAAAGCGGGGAATCCAGAGAGGTAGGAGAAAAGCCTGAAGGCTGTGGTGTCATGGAAGGCAGAAGAATAGAGTGTGTTTCACTAAATAAAACGCTGCATGGAGTGGTCAAATGAGTTGAGGACTAGGCGGTGTTCATTGATTTAGCTAAAAAGAAGTCTTTAGTGGGGGCTGTCTTAGAGTGCAGATGATTAAAGAGGTAGGAGACAGGCATATAAGCAGTTTAATGATAAAATGACTGGGAGCCTGCATCCCTTAGGAGAAACCCTAGTTCTTTCTCTCCTGTCCTCTTTCTCTCTTTTCATATGGTACCTGGGCCTAGGAAAAGCAGTCTAGGTCTTTCAGCTCTAGGTACTGAGCAATATTTTTCTTCCTTGATCCATTTATCTGGCATTGGAAGATGTGGCCTTCCATGTGACTGGAAGGTAACATCAAAGGTTCAGGTTTAGGTTTGGAAGGAAGCCACTTAAGACTTTAGGCTAAAAAAGAGATAATTTTTCTGTGTGACTCAGACTAGCCTACTTCAGTTTTTATTTAAGATTAGAGTCCAGCTTATTAGCTAACAATAAAGCATTTTTCCCTTTGTCTGCCTTGTGGCTCTATCTACCCCAGGGATCTCATAGAAAGGGGGGATAGTAAAGATAAGTTAGGATTCATATATTCCTGGGACTTCCTATCAAAATATCTTAACAGACCCTCTTGACAGCTCCCTATTTCAGCTCCTTACATGACCAGACTACCAACTTGAATTACAGATCCCTTGACATTCCCTGTCTTGTTCCAGATCTGTGCTGTTATATTGAAAATCTTCCTTGTATTCATATACCTCTTCTCTATAGTAATAGTCGTAACCTTAAACTTCAGTCCTACGGTTGTCACCTTCCTGCCTCCGTCCTCTGCTGCAAAACTCCCCAAGAAATTGACTGTATACCTGGACCAATTTCTGTAGCTTGTTAACACTTGCCAGATATTAGGTTTTGCCTAACTACCTGACTGAAATTTCTTATGTCATTTGTGTTGAATCTGCTCTGTGGTGCTTGCCTTATGCCAATGGGTGTGTCTGGGTTTCTGTTACCAGTCCTTCACCATGTGGTCTGTGTAGTCACTGGCGAATTTATTAAGTTTTAGCCTCATTTCTCATAGTTATAGAAATAAAGTAATAACCAATTGTGGTTCCAATTGACTTCCTGAAGAATAAGATGATTTCATTTTGAGAAGTGCTCATTGCTTCTTCTAAGTATATATTTTCCCTAGTATTTCCTCCCATCAGTATTAGCATCTTTACTGTTTGTTTTTAGAAATAAGATTTTATTGAGCTTACTTCTATGCCTACATAGATTTGGGAACAAAATGATGCAATAACATTAAAATTTTTATAAAGATATTATTTATACACAATAAAATTCATCCATTTTAAATGTACAATTTTGGTAATTGTATATACAATTGGGTAACCACCATACACATAGCCTGGTTTGAGAATTGTTGCTACCTCTATCTACAATCAGCCTATTTTTAGCAATTTTTCTCAGGTGGTTTTTATACACACTGAATTTTAAGCACCACTGACATATTTATTATTGTTGCCCAGGGTTACTTTGTATCCGATCCCCTTTCCCTCTTTTTCTCTCATGCACTGTTGATGTGTTGTAGGGGAATTGGTTTCCCAGAATCCACAGATAGTTTATTTTTATCTTTCTGCTGATGTTATCACATGTAGAGCCACACCTTCAGATGGTGTGGACTCAGAGAATGGAAATTGCCATTTTGTTTGGCTTTGTATAATATTAGTGAGTTTTAGTGCTTCCACAAACCATATCTTAACGTTCAATGCCAAATAGAAATGCTATTTGTGTAAACCACTGTTTGTAATTTAATGGCTATAGGTACCACTCTGGTCTGATACTCCAGGTGTCAGGGACACGCCTGTAGTAAGTAAAGGTAATGAGGAAAATGATTACTTCTCATTTCAGGAGAAAGCAATGGCTTTAGAATTAGACTTTCAAAAAATTAGATTTTTTTAGGTCTAGAATTAGACCTAGAATATGTCCTGGGTTTCTGTACCAATATGATACAAAATAAAACAACAATGTGGGTTAGCAATTTTCTACAGGATGCATATGTGCTGTTTAGCATCATCACACCTCCCAGTATTCTCTATAAAAGTATAAAGCAGTTAAGTAGTGAAAATCATTTTCCAAATAAGAAATATTCTGAAAATGGAGAATACTTATGTATTGAAGCCATGAGATCCAATCCTGACTTTGGTACTAACTCACTGTTCTGTGTCTCACTTTCCCCATTTTACAATGAGTATAAATTTAGAAGTCTTTGAGGGTCCTTCTAGCTCTGAAATTCCATGAGGCTGAAATTCTCACCACTTTTTTTCCTTCTTTCACACTGTGGGGAGAATGAGAAGAAATGTTGGATTGCTTTTAGTCTGTCAGCTTACCAATTAGCTCTTGAGTTGATTAATGCTCTGCTGGCAACTACTACATCTTAGTGAAGATAATTTAGTATTTCAGCAATTGCTGGATGCTTATAAATGTGCCAGCTTGGTGTATTGAAATTAGTAAGATTTCTAAAGGTATTTCAAACTGGCCTTAATTAATTAAATGCTGGCTAGATGCAGTCCAAGGTTAACCACTTAATGAATTGGCAACCAAATAAAAAATGGAATCAAACATTTGGAGCAGCTTACTGGAAGGGATGATCTGGGCTCTCCACCAAGAGATTCTGTAGCAATGCTGGCAGCAGGGTAGGCCATTTTCAAGCTCCTGACTCATTGTCACTATACCCTTTCACCCAAGACTGATTCCTTCCCCACCCTTCCACCCCCCCAGAAAACTACACAGTATTGCTTGATTTATAGCAACAATGCCTGTGTTAGTGTCCACAAAAAGAAAATCCATACATGAAATGTGAATAGTTGAGACAAGAACCATCTTCAGTTCACTATGTATTTGAACATAAGAATATTGTAAAGGAGGACAATAGTGATAGTTCTTAGGTACATAGAAAAATTCCTTGCTATTTCTTTGAACTGGTATTTAAGTGATAGACTAGATTAAAGGTAAAGAGAACTTACTTAGAAAAGGGGATCATAAAGTGAGATGGTTTGATCTTGTTTAGAAAGCTGTGGAAAGTGTTAAGTTATTGAAGATTTGAAAGTGAGAAGTAATTAAGGGTTGGCCATGTACCTAGCAAGTAGATTAATGGAGAAAATTTTCTATTTTCAGAGAAACTAAAGAAATAGATATTATCATTCAAGTTGTCAGGGAGCTGTATTTGTAAAAACTTGAGAATTTTGTTAAGTCAATGATGACCAAGAAACACATTTAGCGGCTACTTTGTACTCAACTCTGTGCTAAGGAGAACACGAGAAAGAAATGAGATTCCTGCCTGAGAGTACTTACAAAGACAGCATGGTATAATGGAAAGAGCTATGGCCTGAGAGTCAGAAGCCTTGGATTCCACGAGATTACTCTGTGACTTTGGTCAAGGGACTTCTCTCTGAGCTCTGTTCCCAGACCTTTGAAACAGGATTCAATGAGATAATATGTGAGAGTACTTAAGTTATGAGGAGTTAGTCACGTGCAATTACAATACAGTTGTTAATGACTGGAGGTAGTAATGGTGTAGTAAAAAGATTTGACAGTCAAATAAAGCTGGATTTGAATCTTGTTATTGTCATTTACTAGCTGTGTGGCTTTAGGGGAGTTAACCTCTGTGAGTCTCAGTTCCTCATTTGTAAAATTAAGATAATGATCATAACAATACATATTTACCTCATGATAATGTTGCCTGTCACATAGCAGGTATTTGGCAATGGCAGCCTTTATTATTTATATACAAAATGAATACATTTAAGTAGGAAGCTCTATGGTATAAACTGTAAAGATAATGGGAATTTAAAATCTCCTGTGAGATTAAGGCAGCAGCACTGTTGAGGAAGTAAAGGGATATTAGCTGTAGAAATGTAGATATCAAGCTGATAATTGGATATGAGAGTCTGGTGCTCAGCTGAGGGTCACGCTGGAGATGTAACTATGGATGTCATGAGATTCTATAGTTTGCACCCTCCCTATGTGATCTTATCTATCCATGTCTTTAATACTTTCTAGATTAGTTAGGGGTTATTCTGTTCTTTGCAGTTCCTACGACTCCTACAAAGGAGTGCCAGTTTGTTCAGCTATTTTAGATGACAAGTTAGCAGTATGTATTAAAATTAAAATGCACATCCTCATTGACCAAGCAATTCCACTTCTCTGTTATCTACCCTAGAGTAACATTTGCACATGAGCAAATGCAGACATGACAAGCAAACATGATACTCCTGCAACCTTATTTGTAATAGCAAAAAAACCTGAAACAATCCAAATGTCTACCAATAAGTGAATGGCTAAATTAAAAATATTTTCATATTGTGGAATACAATGCAACAGTTCAAAAGTGCAGGTTATCTCTGTGTACTGGAATTAAAGGATCTCCAAGATATATGTTGAATAAGGAAAGCAAGTTGTAAAGGAATACTTTTATTTCTATGTTGATAATTCTTTTAAAAAGCTATATGTTTGTGTGCATGTGTATGTGTATACATATATTTGTATATGTATTAAAAATTTAAACATTTCAAAAAGTATACAACAAACATAACTGGTTATATTTGAGTAGGATACTGGATTTGGGGGCTGGTCAAGAGGACTTTTAGCTTTTATAAGTAGTGTTTTAATTTTTATAATAAAAAGATATTTATATATTACTTGCAAAATTATCTCTTATCTAATTTTAAGGGAATGGAGTAATTACATGTAACTATCTGGAATCAAGTTATACCAAACTACATAGTGAAGTGGTTAGGAACAGAGGCTTTGAAGTGGGACCTCCTGAGTTTGAATCCTGACAGTTTAACAGCTGTATATGAACAAGGTGCATAAATTCTCTATGCTTCTATTTCCTCATTTTTAAAATAGAAATAACTTATTTCAAAGAGTTGTGTTATAATATGTGCCAGAGTTTTAAAAGACTGTCTCATACATAATAAGTGATCAATAAATCTCAGCCATTTTTGTTATTATTGTTATTATTTCCATTTCTTAATAGGCTTGTGGTTTGGTATATTAAGGGTGTCTGGATGCTATTCTTTTAAATAGGATGATGAGATGTAGGTTGAATGGTATTGTTAGGATATTCATAGCAGATTCATTCATTCATTACTTTGCATACCTATTAAGTGCAATTGTGTCCAAAGCGTTTTCATTCATAGATGGCTGTCTGCCTGAAAAGCCATACTGTGGTACTATTTAATGGATTTGTCAAAGACTGGAGAAGAAAGGGAGAACAAAGTAATGCAGATCACACAAATCTTCAAGGGAATAAAAATTCCATGAATAATATACAGAATTGAATCAAATAAAAGTATTTTTTCATAAAGTAAAATAATCTTAAATTAGATCTTAAAGTTTCTTTCATCCAACAGCCACTGAATGCCATAATACTCTCACCAGTATCTCAGATAAGACTCATTCTGTATCTTAAATGTTGTTTTGAACATAGTATTTATTATTTAATGAAAAAGACTACTCAATTGTTGAAGAGCTAGAACTGTACCTTATAGCAATCTTAAATCAGCAACTCTGCAACTTCAAGAAATGGCTCCTATTTCTACTAGAGCTACACAAATTAATTTTCTTTCATCTTTTAAATGACTTTTTGAATAATTGCCAACAGTGATCCTGCACCCTAGAATCATTTCTTTTTCAGGCTAAAAATTCCTGCAGTTATTTTATTTCCTATCACCTCCTTATCCTCTGGACCAATTCCAGTTCAGTGATGTTCTACTTAAGGTTAGGGCTTGGTATTTTTGTTGCTGAGGAAGTACATTTGCTATTGCAACTTGCCACTTTTGCACATATCAGAGAGATAATCTGGAGCAGTTGTTCTTCTAATGACCTCATATAATTAACCCTTCTGGTGTCTAATTAAAAATGTACATATATCAGGGTCCTTATGTTTCCCTGTGGAACTGTTCTAATTCATCGTTGTCCTCTGACTACTATTTTGCATAAGATAACCATAGGGCAGTTAATTTTGGAAACACATATGATAGAAACTTGAAGTTCAGATTTTTTTCTTTAATGTACTTTCAATAAGTCCTTCTGCTTACACTCAGTGATAATTTTCTTATATCTGTTTATTCTTCCATCCTTAACCCTATATAGGCAATACTGAAAATTAAAACCTTAAAATGACATGGCCTAGATTAATCCCATCCTCAGACCTATCAAAGTTTCTCCTCTGAATCCAGGTCACAGATATTTTCCTCAACCAGGGGGAAATATTGACCTATTCTCTCTCAGAAATAAGAGAAATCCAAGGAAGGCCACACGAGCCTCAGGCCACACCTGAACCTGTATCTTTAGGCCCTTATAGACCCTTTGATTATCAAGTTCTGATTCTTAGCCCAGAATTTGCTCTTTTATTAGGGTGACTATGATTTTGTTCCCTTGGCCCTTTAAGGTAAGTCTCAGCTGATTCCCATTAAACTGAATAGCTTCCAAATACTGAGGCTCTATCCTTGGCTCTCTTCTATCTCTTCTATCTACTCCCTCCCTCCCTTCTATCTACTTTTCTATCTACTCCCCTCCCTCAACCAGTTTTATAGTGTGAAATACCATTTATACAGGCATACCTCATTTTATTCAGCTTTGCTTTATTGAACCTCACAAATATTGTTTTAGTTTTCTGTTTGTTTTTTACAAATTGAAGGTTTGTGGCAGCCCTGCATCAAGCAAGTATATGAGCACCATTTTCCCAGTAGCATTCTCTCACTCTCTCATGTCATATTTTGGTAATTATCACAGTATTTAAAGCTTTTATACTATTATTATATTTTTATGATGATCTGTGATCACTGATCTTTGATGTTACTATTGTAATTATTTTGGAGAACCACAAACCATGCCCATATATGATTATGAACTTAATATATAAAGGTGTGTGTTCTTGACTGCTCCACAGGCCAGCCATTGCCCCATCTCTCTCCCTCTCCTAAGGCCTCCCTATTTCTTGAGACACAACAATATTGAAATTAGGCCAATTAATAACCCTACAATAGCCTCTAAGTGTCAAGTGAAAAGAAGACTTGCACGTCTTTCACTTTAAATCAAAAGCTGTAGAGGGGGAAAAATGATGGTGGAGTAGGAAGGCAAGGTGGAAACCTCCTCCCATGGCACACCAAGGAAGCAACTATAGGAAATACAACTGACACTGAAAATGACCTGAAGACTGCAGAACAGACCACCTACACCTGGTGAAGAAGAAAAGACCACACAGAAAAGGGTAAAGTGGAAGAGCCCCAATCATGTGGGACCCAAGCCCTTCTCCTAGCCCACAGGTGGGAGGAAGAGAAACAGAGCAGGGAGAGGTCAGATGCTCAGTAACTCTGCATACCTGACCTGGGAGATCTGCTCTTGGAGCAAGAGTGAGTCCACATTGCATTGGACTTGGGTGGTTAGTGGGGCTGGACACCAGGGAGAGTTGGAACACTCTGTGAGGCTGACGCCAGACAATTGTGGAGGACAAGTATGGTCTACTGGTCTTGCTGAGACCCAACACAGAGGCTGCAGTTTGAAAGATTTGCCAGCAGTGGGAGGGGTGCCAGAGTGGCAAGGGTTGGATGGAGCTCTCTCTGCAGAAGAAAGGGCAGATGGAGTAGGAAGGCTCCATGATACCTCCCCATCCCTCTGTTGGCCCAACAGGTTGGGCACTCTTGGGAGCCCCAGACGCTCCATCCCCCTCCCTGGCAGCTCATCCCTGAGGCACTTCCTTGCACACCACTGGCCCAGCAGCGTCAGGCTTTGCTGCTTGGCAGGCAGAGGGAGGCTCTCCCAGCTTTCTTGGCCCTGTCTCAGCCCAATGGGGGAGGAGCCTGCTGGAGCCAGATCCTAGAGCTCCTTCTTCCCAGTGGGTGGCCAAGCCAGGTTCTGTGTCTCACTGCCACCAGGGGGTGCCCATGTGGCTTGCCTCCACTGTGCCCTGTCCCAGAGCCATGCAACCGCCCTGCCCACTCTGTTAATCTGGCAGCCCCACCATTGCTTCAGGGAAAGCAGAGAGTGGCCCCACCCACAACTATCCCAGGAGAAGCCCCTGCTCTGAACACAAAAGGCTGGCTGTGGCAAACTGCTGGCAGAAGCAAACTGAGGCCACTTCCAGCAGACAGACAGAAAGGTGTCCCCACACATTGCCCACCAGCAGCAACTGGAGCTCCACCACAAAGGAGCACCAGGCCTTGGAGAATAAAGAGTCTTGAGCTTCTGGGCACCACAAGACACCTTCTTCATAAAGTCTTTACTCTCTAGACCAGGAAGCAAAGCAGATCCATCTAATACAAAGGAAGAAACACAGAAACCCTGACAAAATGAGGAGGCAGAGGAATATGTTCAAAACAGAACTACAGGATAAGATACCAGAAAGAGGGCTAAATGAAATGGAGATCACCAGTGTTCTTGATAAAAAATTCAAAGTAACAGTCATAATATGCCTACTGATCTGCAGAAAAGCATTGATGATCTGTGGAGAAAATGGAAGTTTCTACCAGGATTCCCACCTGGCCTTAAAAATGCCCATTGCATATATAATAAGAGCCTGTTTGCACATCCATGGAATGTTTACTGGGGACAGAGCAGCTGGCCAGTCACAGGAGTACTGACCAACAGGAGGAGTAGAGGGCAAACATCCATTCTCTCCTCCCCCCATTCCTGGTACATAATTGGTCAGGTGTCTGCCAGTCACCAGAGACCCACCCACAGAGTGCCTCCCAGTGCTAGGGGCAGGGAAGTAGAAGGCCACTGGAAGAGTGGGGAGAGACATAGAGCCCCAGTGCTCCTAGGATAATTAAGCCCAAATGTGGGAGCCGGGAGCTTGGAGAGCAGAGGAGAGAAACATGGCAGGAGAATGAGGAGAGAACAGAGGCTGACAGAGGGAAGCCAGAGCTGATGAGAGACTGAGACCTACTGTTGTGAGAATAAAACCCTGTTTAACTCCCCAACTTCTTGCCTTTGCCTTTATTCAGTCTCATTGAATTCATAAGGAACTTGCCACAGGTGGGGAACCTCCTCCTTCCAGAGCAACAGATCTCAGGGAGGACTTTAACAAAGAGATACAAGAGCTGAAAAAGAGCCACTCATAACTGAAGAATACAGTAATTAAAATGAAGTATACAATGGAGGGAATGTATACTAGACTACCACAAGTGGAGGACACAATCAATGAGATGGAAATTAAAGAACAGGAATACAATGAGAGAGAGAAAAGAATTTCTAGGAATGAAAGAATCATAAGAGAGCTATGGGACCAATCCAAATGAAACAATATTTGCATAATAGGGGTACCAAAAGAAGAGAGAGACAAAGAGATATACAGTCTCTTTGAGGAAATAATTGTTGAAAATTTCCCCAATCTGGGATGGAAATAGACACTGATGTCATAGAAGTACAGAGAGCCCCTAACAAAAGGAACCTCAGGAAGACAACAAGACATAATAATTCAAATGGCAATGATTGAGGATAAGGAAAGAGTATTGAAAACAGCCAGAAAGAGAAAAAAGATTACTTACAAGGGAAACCCCATCAGGCTATCAGCAGACTTCTCAGCAGAAACTTTACAGGCCAGAAGGGAGTGGCAAGAAATATTTAATGTACTGAAACAGAAGGACCTTCAACCAAGAATCCTCTACCCAGCAAGATTATCATTCAGATTTGAAGCAGAGATTAAACATTTCCCAGATAAACGAAGGCTTAAGAAATTTATAACCACTAAATCAGCATTACAGGATATGTTAAAGGGACTGCTGTAGATGGAAATGTTCCTAAGGCTAAATAGCTTTCACCAGTGAAAATAAACCCACAGTAAGTGTTGTAGACCAAGTACTTACCAAGCGAATATGAAATTAAAACAAAACAAAAGTAGTAAAACCAATTATCCACAAAAATCAGTCAAGGGATACACAAAAAGTACAGATTATAACACCTAATATATAAAGCGTAGAGGAGGAAGAAGAAAAATAAGTAACTTTAGATTATGTTTGAAGTAGAGAAATCATCAACTTAATATAGACTGTTATATAGTCGGGAAGCTATCCTTGAACCTTATGGTAACCACAAACCTAAAGCCTGTAATAGATATATGAAAAATTAAAAAAGAGAAATCCAATCACAAGCCCAAAGAAAATCATCAAATAACAAGAGAAGTGTATGACAGGAAGAAAGGAACAGAGAAGAGCTATAACAACAAACAGAAAACAATTAATAAAATGGCACTAAGTACATACCTATCAATAATTACCTTAAATGTAAATAGACTGAATGCACCAATCAAAGATAGAGTGGCAGAATGGATAAACAAGACCCATCTATACACTCCCTAAAAGGGACTCATATCAGACCCCAAAACATACAGAGACTAAAAGCGAAGGGATGGAAATAGATATTTCCTGCAAATAATAGAGAGAAAAAAAGCAGGAGTAGCAGTACTTATATCAGAAAAAATAGATTTCAAAACAAAGAAAGTAACAACAAACAAGGACATTACATAATGTTAAAAGGGTCACTCCAACAAGAGGGTATCACCATTACAAATATCTATGCACCCCAAACAGGATGACCTAAATATGTAAAACAAATACTAATAGAATTAAAAGGGCATGTAGACTACAACACCTTCATTTTAGGAGGCTTTAACACACCACTCACATCAATAGATGGATCAACCAGACAGAAGAGAAGTAAAGAAACAGAGGCACTGAACAATACATTAGGTCAGACGGATTTAACATGTCTACAGAACATTTCACCCAAAAGCAGCAGGATACACACTTTTCTCAGGTGTACACGGAATGTTCTCCAGAATAGATCACATACTAGACCAGAAAGAGCCTCAATAAATAAAAAAGATTGAAATTGTATCAAGCAGCTTCTCATACCACAATGGTATGAAACTAGAAATAAATCACACAAAGAAAACAAAAAAGCCTATAAACATATGGAGGTTAAACAACATGCTTCTAAATAATCAATGGATCAATGAACAAATTGAAACAAAAATCAAGCAATACATAGAGCCAAATGAAAGCAAAAATTCAACAGTAAAATTTGTGGGATGCTGCAAAAGCAGTTCTAAGAGGGAAGTACATAGCAATACAGGCCTACCTCAAGAAATAAGAAAAACCCCAAATAAACAGTCTAAACTCACAATTAAAGAAACTAAAAAAAGAAGAAAAAAATGAAACCCAAAGTTAGTAGAAGGATTGACATAATAAAGATTGAATCAGAGATAAATAAAATAGAGAAGAATAAAGCAGTAGAAAACATCAATGAAACAAAGAGCTAGTTCTTTGAGAAAATAAACAAAATAGATAAACCCCCAGCCAGACTTATCAGGAAAAGAGAGTACACAAATAAACAAAATCAGAAATGAAGATGGAATAGTCACAATGGATACCACAGAAATACAAAGCATTTTTAGAGACTACTATGAAAAATTATATATTAATTGGACAATATAGAAAAAATGGACAAACTCCTAGAGAAGTACAACCTTTGACACAGGAAGAACTAGAAAATCTGAACAATTACCAACAATGAAATTGAATTGGTTATCAAAATACTTCCCCCCCCCCAAAATTCTAGGACCAGATGGCTTCACAGCTGAATTCCACCAAACATTTAAAGAAGAGCCAATATCCATCCAAAAAGTAGAAGTGGAGGGAATACTTCCAAATTCATTCTATAAGGCCAGCATCACTTTAATACCAAAACCAGGCAAAGACACCACAAAAAATAAAATTATAGACCCATGTTCCTGATTAACATAGATGTAAAAATCCTCAACAAAATATTAGTAAACTGAATTCAAAAATACATCAAAAGCATCATCTATCATGACCAAGTGGGATTTATTCCAAGGATGCAAGGATGGTATAATATTCATAAATCAATCAATATCATATACCACATTAAGAAAAAGAATGGTAAAAATTCCATGACTGTCTCAGTAGATGCTGAAAAAGTATTTGACAAAATTCAACATCCATTAATGATAAAAACCCTCTAGAAAATGGGTATAGAGGAGGTTATGTATCTCAACATAATAAAGGCCATACATGCCAAACCCACAGTTAACATCATACTCAATGGTGAAAAGTTGAAAGCTTTTCCTCTAAGATCAGGAACAAAACAATGATGTCCACTCTCTCCACTTTTATTCAACATAGTACTGGAGGTACTAGCCCCAGCAATTAGACAATACAAAGAGATAAAAGGCATCCAAATTGGTTAAAAAGAAGTAAAAGTGTCATTATTTACAGATGACAAGTTATTACATGTAGAAAACCCTAAAGATTCCACCAAAAAACTATTAGAACTAATAAAGGGATTCAGCAAAGTTGCAGGATACAAAATTAATACACAGAAATCTGTTGCATTTCTGTATACTAATGATGAACTAGCAGAAAGAGAAATCAGGAAATCAATGCCATTTATGACTGAAACAAAAATAATAAAATACCTAGGAATAAACCTAACCAAGGAGGTGGAAGTCCTGTACTCTGAAAACTATAAGACACTCATGAGAGAAATTAAAGAAGACACCAATAAATGGAAATATATTCCATGCTCAAGGATAGGAAGAATTAATATTGTCAAAATGGCCATCCTGCCCAAAGCAATTTACAGATTCGATGCAATCCCTATCAAAATACCAACAGCATTTTTCAATGAACTAGAACAAATAGTTCTAAAATTCATATGGAACCACAAAAGATTCCAAGTAGCCAAAGCAATCCTGAGAAAGAACAAAGCTGGGAATACTGTGCTCCCTGACTTCAAACTATACTACAAAGCCACACTAATGAAAACAGTATGTCACTGGCACAAGAACAGACTCATAGATCAGTTGAACTGAATATAAAGTCCAGATATAAATCCACGCATATATGGTCAGTCAATATATGATAAAGGAGCCATGAATGTACAATGGGGAAAAGAGAGCCACTTCAATAACTGGTATTGGGAAACTGGACAGCTGCATGCAAGAGAATGAAACTGGATCATTGTCTAACTCCATACACAAAAGTAAACTCAAAATGGATCATAGACCTGAATGTAAGACACAAAACCATAAAACTCTTAGAAGAAAACTAGCAAAAATCTCTTGAACATATGTATGACCAATTTTTTCCTGGACACGTCTCCTTGGGCAAGAGAAACAATATCAAAAGTGAATAAGTGGGACTACATCAAACAAAAAAAGCTTCTGTACAGCAAAGGACACCATCAGTAGAACAAAAAGGCATCCTACAGTATGGGAGAATATATTCATAAACGATATAAGGGGTTAACATCTAAAATATATAAAGAACTCATATGCCTCAACACCAAAAAAAAAAAAAACTAAAAAAAATAATGGGGTTGGTGGGGGGACCTGATGAAGGGGGTAGTGTAATCACTATAATATTGCTCATTTAATTGTAGATTAATGATATCAAAATAAACTTTAAAAATTTTCAAAAAAAAATGGGTGGAGGACCTGAACAGACATTTCTCCAAAGAAGAAATATAGGTGGCTAACAGGCACATGAAAAGATGCTCCATACCACTAATTATCAGTGAAATGTAAATCAAAACCACAGTGATATACCACATCACACCAGTCAGAATGGCCACTATATGAAAGACAAGACATAGCAAGTGTTGGTGAGGATGTGGAGAAATGGCAACCCTCCTATACTGTTGGTGGGAATGTAAATTGGTACAACCACTGTGCAAAGCAGTATGGAGGTTCCTCAAAAAACTGAAAACAGAAATACCTTTTGACCCAGTAATTCTACTTCTAGGAATTTACCCAAATAAAACAAAGTCCCTGATTTGAAAAGATACATGCACCCCTATGTTTATTGCCACACTATTTACAATAGCCAAGATATGGAAGCAACCCAAGTGTCCATCAATAGATGAAGGATAAAGAAGATATGCTGCATATATGCAACTGAACATTATTCAGCCATAAAAAATGAAATCCTGCCATTTGCAACAACATGATTGGATCTAGAGGATATTATGTTCAGTGAAATAAGCCTGGTGGAGAAAGACAAATACCCTATGACTTCACTTATTTGTGGAATATAAGAGCAAAGCAAGACAGAATGAACTAAATAGCAGTAGACTCATAGACACTGAGAACTGACTAGTGGTTACTGTGGGGGAGGGGTTGAGGTGGGTGGGTAGAGAGCATGTTGGGGATAAAGGGCACAAAAATTCTCAATAATAATATAAGTTGGTCATGGGGATGGAAGTGCAGCATAGAGAATATAGTCAATGATTCTGTAACATCTTTCTATGTTGACAGATAGTAACTGCACTAGATAGTGTGAGGATTTAATAATACGGATAATTGTTGAGCACTGTGTTGTTTATTTGAAACCAATATAATATCCTTTATTAATGATACTTTAATAAAAAAATAAGTCAATCAAAAGCTGGAAATGTTTCAGCTTAGCGAGGAAGGTATGTCAAAAGCCCAAGATAAGCCAAAAGCTAGGCATCTTGGTAAACAGTCAAGTTGTGAATGCAAAGGAAAAGTTCTTCAAGGAAATTAAAAGTGCTGCTCCGGTGAACACATGAATGATACGAAAATGAAACAACCTTATTGCTGATATGGAGAAAGTTTCTGTGGTCTGGATAGAAGATCAAACCAGCCACAACATTCCATTAAGCCGAAGACTAATCCAGAACAAGGCTTTAACTCTCTTCACGTCTATGAAGGCTATAAGAGGTGAGGAAGCTTCATAAGAAAAGTTGGAATCTAGCAGATGTTGGCTCACGAGTTTAAGGAAAGAAGCCATCTCCATAATGTAAAAGTGCAAAGTAAAGCAACAAATGCTGATAAAGAAGCTGCATCAATTTTTTTAGATCTAGCTAAGTAATGAAATGGCTACACTAAACAGATTTTCAGTGTATATGAAACAGCTTTCTGCTCAAGAGAAGACAGTGCCTGGCTTAAAGCTTCAAAGGACAGGGTGACATTCTTGTTAGGGGCTTGTTAGTAACTGGCGAATTTCAGTTGAAGCCAATGCTCATGTACTATTCTGAAAATCCTACGGTCCTTAAGAATTATGCTAACTCTACTCTGCCTGTGCTCTATAAATGGAATCACAAAGCCTGGATGACAGCACATCTGTTTACATGGTTTACTGAATAGTTTAAGCCTACTGTTGAGAGTTACTGCTCAGAAAAAAGATTCCTTTCAAGATATGACTGCTCAGTGACAAAGTAGCTGGTGACCCAAGAGCTCTGAGGGAGATGGACAATGAGATTTATGTGGTTTTCATGGCTGGTAACACATCTATTCTGCAGCCCATCAAACAAGGAGTAATTTCAACTTTCAAGTCTTGTAATTCAAGAAATACATTTTGGAAGGTTGTAGCTGCCACAGAGAATTATTTTTCTGATGGATCTGGGCAAAGAAATTGAAAATCTGGAAATGTTTCACCATTGTAGATGCCATTAAGAACATTCATGGCTCATGGGAAGAGGTGAAAGTATCAATGTTAACAGGAGTTTGGAAGAAGTTGATTCCAATGACTTTGAGGAGTTCAGGACTTCAGTGGAGGAAGTAACAGCAGATGTGGCAGAAATAGCAAGAGAACTAGAATTAGAAGTAGAGTCTGAAGATGTGACTGAATTGCTGCAATCTCATGATAAAACTTGAATGGGTGAGGAGTTGATTCTTATGGACAAGCAAAGAAAGTTGTTTCTTGAGATAGAATCTACTGGTGAAGATGCTGTGAAGACTATTGAAATGACAAAAAAGGATTTAGAATATTATATAAATTTAGTTGGTAAAATAGCAGCAGGGGTTGAGAGGATTGACTTCAGTTTTGAAAGAAGCTCTACTGTGGATAAAATGCTATCAAACAGCATCGCATGCTACCGAGAAATCATTCGTGAAAGAAACCATCCGTCTATGTGGCAAACTTCATTGTCATCTTATTTTAAGAAATTGCCACAACCACTCCAACCTTCAGCAAGCACCACCCTGATCAGTCAGCAGCCATCAATATTGAGGCAAGACTCTCCACCAACAAAAAGATCATAACTTGCTGAAAGTTCAGATGATAGTATTTTTTAGCAATAAAGTAGTTTTTAATTAAAGTATGTGCTTTTTTCTATTTTTGGTATCATTAATATACAATTACATGAGCAACATTGTGGTTACTAGATTCCCCCATTATCAAGTCCCCCCCCATACCCCATTACAGCCAGTGTCCATCAGTGTAGTAAGACGCTATAGAATCACTACTTGTCTTCTCTGTGTTGTACTGCCTTCCTCGTGCCCCCCCCTTACGTTATATGTGATAATCGTAATGCCTCTTATTCTCTTATCCCTCACTTCCCCCCCCCCCCCCCCAATCCCTTTCCCTTTGGCAACTGTTAGTCCATTCTTGGGTTCTGTGAGTCTGCTACTGTTTTGTTCCTTCAGTTTTCTCTTTGTTCTTATACTCCACAGATGAGTGAAATCATTTGATACTTGTCTTTCTCAGCCTGGCTTATTTCACTGAGCATAATACCCTCTAACTCCATCCATGTTGTTGCAAATGGTAGGATTTGTGTTCTTCTTATGGCTGAATAATATTCCATTGTGTATATGTACCACCTCTTCTTTATCCATTCATCTACTGATGGACACTTAGGTTGCTTTCATTTCTTGGCTATTGTAAATAGTGCTGCAATAAACATAGAGGTGCATATATCTCTTGATTTTAAACTGGGCTGCTGCATCCTTAGGGTAAATGCCTAGGAGTGGAATTCCTGAGTCAAATGGTATTTCTAGTTTTAGTTTTTTGAGGAACCTCCATACTGCTTTCCACAATGGTTGAACTAATTTACATTCCCACCAGCAGCGTAGGAGGGTTCCCCTTTCTCTACATCCTTGCCAACATTTGTTTTTGTTTGTCTTTTGGATGGCTGCCATCCTAACTGGTGTGAGGTGATATCTCATTGTGGTTTTAATTTGCATTTCTCTGATGCTTAGTGATGTGGAGCATCACAATTAAAAAGTTTTACCTTAACTTACAAATACTGACCCAAAACCATATATATTTTGAAAATACAGCAAATAAAACTATTCCTAAAAGAGTGACCAGAAGATACAGTGCACAAGCCAGGCTACATCTGAGAGAACCCAACATCTCATGGAAAAGGGTAAGATACAAAGCTGTGACCTGGCGGGACCTGAGATTTCCACCACCCTACTCATGCCGCCATCTTCTATGTGCATTTTTTTTTCTATGTGCATTTTTAAAGACATAATTCTATTGTACACTTAACAGGCTACAACATAGTGTAGCCATAACTTTTATATGCACTGGGAAACCAAAAATTCATTTGTCTTGCTTAACTTAAATATTTACTTTATCATGATATTCCAGTGGTCTGGAATGGACCCACCATATCTCCAAGGTATGCCTGTATGCTGATAATACAAAATGTATATCTCCTATTCAAATCTCTCTTTTGAATTCTTCCATCCACAGTGTCAGATTCATCTTAAAGTTGGTATGTTTTAAAGTCATAGGATAGCTACTGGCACACATCAGGACTACATTCTTCCTTGTTCCTGTCTAGTGGAAAATAGACTACATTGCATCCCACAGTTAAAATTTTTTCAAAGGCTTTTTTGATAGTAAATGTCTATTATCATGTTTTCTCTTTTAATCTGTTAATGTGGTGAATAACTTTTATACATTATATATTAAACCACTCTTGCAACTCTAGCATAAAACAAACCACTAGATTCAATTATTAATATTTCACATAGGATTTAACATTCATATTCATAAATGAAATGGACATATCATTTTCCTTTCACATGATGTCTTTGTCTGGTTTTGGTATCATAATGATTATACCATCTTCAAAGAATAAGTTAAGAATTGTTCTTTTTTAACCTGTTGTGAGAATTTGATTAAAATTAGGATGATCTTGAAATTTCATTAAATTTGCCTATGCTTTCTTTGGAGGAACATTTTTAAATACTGCTTTAATTTATTTCATGATTCTAGGACTATTCAAAATACTTATGTTTTCTTGGGTCAGTATTTGTAAGTTAAGGTAAAACTTTTTAATTGTAATATTGGTATATTTTATATTTTTCTGGATTATTTTCATGTCCTTGACCTAACACTAATTGAGAGAAATATGGCAGACTCTCCCTCAGTGTGGTAGATTTGTCAACTTCTCTCTGTAATTTTATCAACTTTTGCTTCACATTTTGATTTTATAAGTATATTTAAATTTTGAATTAAACATTTACAATTTGGTAATGATCCTCTCTATACCTAATATTAGTTTTGTGTAAAAGTCTGTTTTATCTGAAATCTGAAAAATGTAGGCACACCATTTTCCTTTTCTTAATATTTGTGTGATACTCTTTTTCACATCCTTTTACTGATAAAATACCTTTTATCGGACTAAGTTCTAAACACTTGATGCTGTTATTGTTGACTTGTAAGAGTTACTTTTAACAATTTATATGTAACCTTCAAATTAGCACATTTTGATCACTTACCCTTTAGTTTTACATGGAAGTTAATTCAGAGCCATCCCAATTATTGTTTTCTTCAATTTTTGTCATCAAAATTTGAAGTTTTAAATGTACAAGTTTGTACATAATTTTTTATATGTAAACTAATTCATGTTTTTGGATGCTATTTTAAATATAATTGCAATTTAATGTCAATATCAAATTGTTATTTTCTAGTTTTTAGAACTACAATTGAGTTTTATATGTTAATCTTATGTCTTGTGACCATGCTCACTTGTGTATTTAATAGTTTTTTTGGAGATTCATTAGGATTTTCTATGTAAAAGATAGTGTTGTTTTTCATTCTCAACTTTTATGTCTTTTATTTTTTATACTGACCTTATTGCAACAGCTAGGACCCCCAGTACAATGTGAAAATAAATGACAAGAGTGAATGCCCCTGTCTTGTTCTCAATCTTAAAGATAAAACAGTAAGGTTTTGTTTTTATGGATGCCCTTTATCAGGTTAAGGAAGTACTCTTCGTTTTCTTTTGCTAAGCATTCTTTTTTTTAAATCATGAATTAGTTTTCATTTGTTTTTCAAATGATTTTTCTGCATCTATAAAGATGATCACATGGCTTTTCTCCTTTATTCTGTTGATATGGTGAATTACAACAATTTGTTTTCAAGTGTTAATACAACTTTGCATTCCCAGAATAAACCCCACTTGGTTATTATGCATTATCCTTTATATATACTACTGGGTCCAATTTGTTAATATTTTGTTAAATCATTTTGTATCTTTATTCATATGGGATGTTGCTCTGTAGCTTTCTCTTGTGGTACACACCTACAGATTACCTGTGAACTATTCTGTCTTCCAATTTCTGGAAGCATTTGTGTAAGATTGATATTATTTCTTCTTTAAATGTTTCATTGAATTCATCAGTGAAACCATCTGATCCTGTAGCATTTTAAATTATGAATTCACTTTCTTTAGAAAATATAGCTTACTCAGTTTTCTATTTTTTTAGTTAATTTGGAAAATTTGGTTTTTTAAAGAATTGTCAGTTTCATCTAAGTTGTGAAATATCTTGACATAAGGCTGTTCATAACATTTCCTCATTATCCTTTTAATATATGTAAGACTTGAACGACATTCTCTCTTTCATTACTAGTATTCATAGTTTGTTACTTCTCCCTTTTTTTCTTGATCATATTAGTTAAGGCTTATGATTCTTTTCAAATAACCAGCTCTTGGTTTTACTGATTTTCTATATTGTTTTTCTGTTTTCAATTTCATTCTCTTTCTTTATTTGCTCTTCTATTTCTAGTTATTATGGTAGATTAGATTGTTGATTTTAATACTTCCTTCTTTTCTAATATAATAAGCACTTAACACCATAAATTTCCCTTAAGCATGGCTTTAGCTACAACCCACAAATTTTGGTATGTCATGTTTTCATTTTCATTCAGTTAAAAATACTTTATAATTTAACTTATGCTTTCTTCTTTGACCCATGTACTATGCACAAATGTGTGTTTCTAATTCTAAATACATAAGGATTTTTGAAATATCTTATAGTTACAGATTCCTAATTTAGTTCCACTCTGGTCAAAAAATGATCCATGTACAGTTGAAAAGAATGTGTATTTTGGTCTTTTGGGGTGGAGTTTTCTATAAATGCCAATTACATCATGCTGGTTGGTAGAATTATTCAAATCTTTTATATCCTTACTGATGTTGTCTACTTGTTTTATCAGTTACTGAGAAAAGTGTGTTGAAATAGCCAACTATAGTATTTTGTCTCTTTTGCCTTTCATTTCTGTTGTTTTTTGCTTCATTTATATTCAATCTTTATTCTTAGGTACATACACATTTAGCATTGCTATGTCTTCCTAGAGAATTGACCTTGTAATTATGGAGTGTCTATTTATTCCTGATAATATTTCTTATTATGTAATCTATTTTATGGGATATTGATATAGCCACTCTAGTTTTCTTTGGATTATTTTTTGTATTGTATACCACTTACCACGTATTTCCTTTTAATCTATCTGTGTCTTTATAATAAAGTGAGTCTCTTGTAGACAACATAGAATTGGGTTTGGCTTTGTATTCAAGAGAAGAGAGAAGAGGAGAAAATGTTTCTTTTCTTTTTTATAATATAAGGAACTCCTATTTGAAAGTCAAAGTGAAGTCTAATGAGCATATTTTCTAAGATGAGTCAGTGCTGACTGACCCAGCAGGATTTGAAAAAATGACAGTACGAAATAAAGAAGAATTAAAAGTGCTTCTGGGCATTTTGACACTGAATGAATAATGCATGACTTTTAAGCAGTATATAATAGGAATTAAAAATTTTGAGTCAACAGCTCTGACACATTTTATAATACGATTGCAAAAGAGAATGAAATTTAGGTCTATATCATAGACATGATTGAAATACATATCTCTCTCAATTTTATGCCTTAGCATAAGAGACTAATGACATTAATCATCTATAATGAGAAATAATTTGAAACTTTTTATTTATCAGTGGAGTAGACTGCAGTACATTGATATGTGTTATTTTTTCCAGCAGTTTTACAATATGCCAGATAGTGAGGACACAGCAAAAGACAACCCAGTCACTATCCCTATCCTTGTGAAGTTTATATTTTAGTGGTAGAAGAAATAAGCATGTGATTAAACAATCACATGTCATTAGATAATTACTAGTGGTGAGAGCACTGAGTGTATAATCTAGTCTTCAAGGGACCAGACCAAAGGTGATAGTTAAGAGATCTAAAGAATGGGTAGGAGTAAGCTATGTTATGGGGGTTGGTTTGATAGACTAACCAGGGAAAATACCTGAGGCAGGAGAAAACTTGGTATGTTTAGGAAATGAGAGAAGGCCAGTATACCTGGAATAAAGTGAAGGGGAGAAGGTAGGATGTGAGAGTTTTTCATCTCACCACTGGACTCCACCTTAAAATAAATTACAGGTATCCCTTATGATTTGAACTGCTCTTACCCAAACTAGCAGTGTGACCTTCAAAAAGTTTCTTCTCTGAAAGCTAGTTTATCAGTAAAAAGGGAGATAACTATGCTGTAAATAACACTGTCACAATCTGCTGGCCATCATTTAGGTTACTTCACCACTTGTTAATCTTTCTGAAATCTCCTTCCTTTTGTGGTCTTATGCTATCCAACCAATCAGCTTTTATACAGTCAAAATAACTCTGGGCTCTGAATTTCAGTGATTCGTATTGCCAAATAGCAGCTGCCCCAAATGCAAAGCCTGTAAACCCAACATTAAGAAAACAAAGTCTTTGCAAGAGTCCTTACAGGATAAGGAAAAAGATAAAAGACTATTTCTTCTGCAGGAAGAATAAAAGCACTTATATATTTTACCATTTTTTCCTGTGCCTGATCTTTGTGTTTCAATCTTCCTGGGTGCTTTTCTGAATCCATATTTTTGCTGAATAAGAAATTTAAACTTTTTTTATGGCTGAATAATATTCCATTTTGTATATACACCACATCTTTAGTCATTCCTCTTCTGATGGACAGTCAGATTGCTTTCATGTCTTGGCTATTATAAATAATGCAGCAGCAAACATAGGGGTGCATATAGCTTTTCGAATCAGGGATTTTGTTTTCTTCAAGGAGGAGTTGGGGTGGGTGGACAGGGAGGTTGAGGGGGATAGAGAGGCACAAAAATTCTCAATCATAAAATATGTTGGTCATGGGGATAGTAGTACAGCAGAGAGAGTATAAATATAGTCAATGATTCTGTAACATTTTCCTATGTTGACTGATAGCTGTACCAGTTGGGGGGAGGATTTAATAGTATGGTAACTATTGAACCAATGTGCTGTATACTTGAAACTAATATAAGATTGTATATCAACAATACTTCAATTAAAAATACAATAAAAAATGGCCATCTTGCCTAAAGCAATCTACAGATTCAATGCAATCCCTATGAAAATATCAACAGCATTCTTTAACGAACTAGAGAAAATAGTTCTAAAATTCATATGGAACCACAAAAGATCCCGATAGCCAAAGCAATCCTGAAAAGGAAGAATAAAGCTGGAGGGATTATGCTCCCTGACTTCAAGTTCAACTACAAAGCCTCAGTAATCAAGACAATTTGGTACTGGCACAAGAACAAACCCATAGACCAATGGAACAGACTAGAGAGCCCAGATATAAACCCAAGCATATATGGTCAATTAATACATGATAAAGGAGCCATGGATATACAATGGGGAAATGACAGCCTCTTCAACAGCTGGTGTTGGCAAAACTGGAGAGCTACATGCAAGAGAATTAAACTGGATTATTGTCTAACCCCATACACAAAAGTAAACTCAAAATGTATCAAAGACCTGAATGTAAGTCATGAAATGATAAAACTCTTAGAAGAAAACATAGGCAAAAATCTCTTGAACATAACATGAGCAACTTTTTCCTGAACACATCTCCTCGGGCAAGGGAAACAAAATATAAAATGAACAAATGGGACTACATAATGCTAAAAAGTTTCTGTACACAAAGGACACCATCAGCAGAACAAAAAGGCATCCTACAGTATGGGAGAATATATTTGTAAATGACATATCTGACAAGGGGTTAACATCCAAAATATATAAAGAACTCATATGCCTCAACACCCAAAAAGAAAATAACCCTATTACAAAATGGGCAGAGGATATGAACAGACACTTCCCCAAAGAAGAAATTAAGATGGCCAGCAGGCACATGAAAAGATGCTCCACATCGCTAATTATCAGGGAAGTGCAAATTAAAACCACAATGAGATATCACCTCACACCAGTTAAGATGGCCAACATCCAAAAGACAAACAACAACAAATGTTGGCGAGGATGTGGAGAAAAGGGAACCCTCCTACACTGCTGGTGGGAATGTAAAATAGTTCAACCATTGTGGAAAGCAGTATGGAGGTTCCTCAAAAACCTAAAACTAGAAATACCATTTGACCCAGGAACTCCACTCATGGAATTTACCCTAAGAATGCAGCAGCCCAGTTTGAAAAAGTCATATGCACCTCTATGTTTATTGCAGCACTATTTACAATAGCCAAGAAATGGAAGCAACCTGTGTCCATCAGTAGATGGATGGATAAAGAAGAGGTGGTACATATACACAATGGAATATCATTCAGCCATAAGAAGAAAACAAACCCTACCATTTGCAACAACATGGATGGAGGTAGAGGGTATTATGCTCAGTGAAATAAGCCAAGTGGAGAAAACAAGTATCAAATGATTTCACTCATCTGTGGAGTATAAGAACAAAGAAAAAACTGAAGGAACAAAACAGCAGCAGACTCACAGAACCCAAGAATGGACTAACAGTTACCAAAGGGAAAGAGATTGGCGAGGATGGCTGAGAAGGGAGGGATATGGGGGAAAAAGCGGCATTACGATTAGCAGGTATAACGTAGGGGGTGGGGACACGGGGAAGGTAGTGTAACACGGAGAAGACAAGTAGTGATTCTATAGCATCTTACTACGCTGATGGACAGTGACTGTAATAGGGTATGTGGTGGGGACTTGATAATAGGGGGAGTCTAGTAACCATAATGTTGCACATGTAATTGTACATTAATGATAGCAAAATAAAAAAAGATAGAATTATATGGCTTGCTGATTGTTTGGATAAGAGCTTTGAGGGAGTGAAGCATTCAAAATGATACCCAGTTTTCTGGTGTGGGCAACTGATTGCACGGTTGTGCCATTCACTGAGATGACATTAGAGGAGAAGGAGGAGCATGTTACGGGAGAGAGGAGAGTAGAAACATTTAGGTCAACTGAGGACTGACTACCTTAAGTTTTAAGATGGTCAGCTCTCACTAGATATTTCAGTCTGGGTTACAGATATCTTGTCTGCGCTTCTGTATGAGGAAAACAGCATACAGATGACAACCAAAGCAATGGGAATGGTTAAGATCACCCAAGAAAGGTGTGAAGAATAAGAACAGTGTGTAGGGCAGAGCCCTACAGTGCATTAACATTTCAAAGGAAAATGAGGAGCTGCCACAGAAACGGGAAGGGAACCGGGAGAGTGTAGCATCTTAGAAAGAGCTAAGAGAATAGAGAGTGCTATGAAATGAATATGGATTTTCCTCCCCAACAAATTTTTATGTTGGAGCCTGATCCTCAGGACTTTTGGGAGGTGATAAGGTCATGAGGGTGGAGCCTTCATAAATAGGATTAGTGCCTTTATGAGGGATGATGTCTCTCCACCATGTGAGGATATAGAAAGTAGGCTTAAGTCTGCAAGCCAGGAAGCAAGTTTTCACCAGAACCAGATAATACTGGTACCCTGGCCTAAAACTTCTCATCCTCCAGAACTGTGAGAAATACATTTCTGTTATTTAAGTCATCTGGTCTATGGTATTTTTTCAAAGCAGCTCAAACTAAAGCAGACGGTTTCAAGAAGGAGGGAATAATCAATGTAAAATCCTGCAGAGTTGAAGTATGGTAATGGTTGAAAATTGTCCATTTATTTTCACAACACTGTTGAGAATTTTGAGTGGAAAGAAGTGGGAGAGAGACCACCCGGTTAAGTTTGTGCGTGGTGGGAGTTTGGCGGATGTGGGGTTGAGAAAGGAGAGACTTCAGAATGTTTTAGATGAGAGAAACTTTGACATTCTTTAAATGCTTATAATAAAGAAGCAGGAAGCATGGAGCCATCGACAAGTCAAAAGGGTTTATCAGTAGAGCTAGACTCTGAGCTGACAAGAGGGAATAGGGATGTAAAGGGCACGGGGAGCTTAGATCAAAGGAGAGTAGTTTTTAAAAAAATCATTCTTAAAATAGTAACAGTATAATATAAAATAATTATATTGTAATATTTAATAATAATTACTATTATTGCAAGAGATGAGAGAAAGGGTTTTTGAGGGGTCCAAGGAGGTTAGAAAATTTCGTGGCAAGAGTTGAGAGTTCCGGTCAGATCAATTCTGTTCATTGTGAAGTCACAGGCGGTATTACCTTCTGAGACTAAATGTGGAGATGGCAGGACAAGCTCGGCTCTTCATTTACTACGCCGACTCAATGATGGCGAACTTTTTCTGGCCCTGTACCCTCGCTTTTTCCGGAGAAACAGCGATTGATGTTGTTTACGACAAAAGATATTGACCCAACGTGTGACAATCTCGGTGATATACTAGTCAGAACTACCATTCCCGGAATACAGTGCGGCTCTTGGGACGTGCAGGAGCTGGGTACGCAGTAGGCCCCGCCCCGCCGCCCGCTCCCATTGGAGGAGCGCTCACATTCCCAGGAGGCCGCGCGCCGGCGGGGCGCTTTACGCGGAAGCCGGTGGCGTCTTGTCCCAGCCTCCTTTGGGAGCGGGCAGTTCGCGACCCCGCGTCGAACCGCATCCCTGTCTTCTGAGTCCGAGTGCTCTCAGAGGGTGCCTGGACAGGTAAATGGAGTGGGACGCGCTTGGTCTGAGGCGGGGAGACGACGGCGGAGAGAGGTCAGAGGTGTTAGCGAGAAGGTGCTAGGGTGGAGTGAAGTGGCAGTGCAGGGGTGACTTGGGCTTCTGTGGTGTCGAGTGTTCGAATTGTCGGGCAGGTCTAGTTTTGGCGAAGTGCGTTTGATGGTGCGGAAAAGGCCCCGAGTTAAAGAATGTCAGAATGCATCAGTTAATTTTTGTTACATGAGGAAAAAAAATATTAACTTTCCTTCCGTTCGCATTGTGCAAGACCTTTCCGTAGCATTTGAATCTGTTGAAATCTCTGGAGTCTTCTAAAAAGTCGTTACGCCCTTGTTTCAATGACGTCACTTTTCTGCTTCACCTCCTTCTTCTGAGATCCTTCATGGGTTTCTAGCCCTTTGCGTGCCCCTCCTCAACCGCCCAGTGTTGACATTCCTCTTTTTCCTCAGTTCGGATAGGAACTCTGTGTCTCTCCCCCCAGAGTTTTCCCTCAGCGTCATACCCGTATGTTTTTGTTATTATTGACCAATATTTAACAAACTCTGACCATGTACTGTACTCTTTGGTAAACACTTCACATCTTACTCTCCCAGAACCCCCTCAAGCAATCAGTTATCAAGTCCTTTCTTTCTTCTTTCCTTTTCTTTCTTACTTATTAATTGCTCTGGACTACCTGTACCTTCATTGTCTCACCCTTAAACCCAGAGGACGCTGTCATGTTTGGGACATTCTTTACATTTGAATAGCTGTGGCTGAGAGCAGACCCACTCATATGTTTAACAAGTATTTATTGAATGGCTAATATGTGCTAGACACTTCTAAGTGCAAGGGATATCGCTAAAAATAAGACATAGGAGATCACTATTCGCAGTAGTTTATGTATTTGTATGTGTGAGGGGGCAAACAGGAATAATCAACATATTAGATGGTGGTAGTGGTAAATGCAAAATTGAACAGGTAGGTGACTTGACCGGGTAGGCACCTATCCTGAGAAAATCAGAGGGATTGGGTTTGGTCTTACAGCATCACAGAAAAAGAATATTTGTAATACCAAAAAGAATAGTCTTGATCTGTGACCAGACTTCAGGCTTTTCATAAACACCTCTTTTCCTCTGTCATTATCAATGTTTGCTCCTCATTCTTCTGTCTTCTCTAAGGTTATTACATCTGAATTGGTGGTATTTCCTTCTAAAACCCAGACAGAAGGGTTGGGGATTAGATTACTCTCAGTTCAATTGCTTTATCTTACTTGGGGAAATAGAAAACATTCTTCTTACCTACTGAATATAAAGTTACCTATCATTTATAGTATATTTAAAACCAAAACATGCTCAGGGTTCATTCATTTATTCAAATAATTGAGGGACTATTATATGCCAGGCACTGTGCTGGGCACTGGGAATGTAGTGAGGATGAAATAGACACTTTGACCTCTCTTCCTAGGAGAAATAATTGTAACAGTATAGGGAGGAAATTCCTGATATGTAGGCTGGTACCTGCATTCTTCCTTCATCCAAGGTGAGATAACCACCAAACTTGTAAGAAACTCCTGAACAATTGTGTACATTTTTAGATTATCCACTCATTATGCTTTATTGCATTTACTTATGTCTGTGTTCCCTATTGTACTATGGCTCCCTTGACTATAGAGGTCCTTTCTTATTGGCCTTCATACCTCCAGTGCCTACTATATTGGCTGCCATATCCCTTACAACGCATTGTTGAACTGAAATGGGAAAACTATTTGATCCAATCCAAATTAATTTATACAAGGTCTTCTGTATATAAGGCCATTAAACATATCCCTAAACTTCTCATTCACCAAATGTGGACCATTCTATCTCATCAGACTGCTTTATTTACCTTCCCTAGCTTGTTCTCACTTCTATGCCTTCTCTTGTTCCATAGCTTCCCTGAAAATGAGTTCACATTTCTTTCTTAAGAGCTTTCAATGCCCTCATCCCTATTTAATTTAATGAACCAGATTAATAGTATGCCCCATGATACAAGTGGAAAAAATCTAATTTCCATTGTGTATTTTCTATGAAACATTCTGTTAATGAACTGAATGTTTAACACATATGTTAAACATATGTTATTAACAATACATCCCTTTGCAGTAATATAAATAATGATACAGAAAGCTTTCTTTTTGATTTTGCATTGACTATTGCCATATGGTATGTTACGAGTTTATTCTTACACTTCTTTTTTTCTGTTTGAACAGTTTCACAATGTTTATTCATACAGCACATTATGGTATCATTTGGTTTCCACCTGGTACAAACACATCTTTGAGTATTACTTTTTTCCTTAGCCTGAGATAACTTACGTGTTGATATTCTGCCACACTATCATTTTCAGAATGTCAGATAAAAGTTCTCAGTTCTTGAAAGGTTTTTTCCCATGCAGATATCTTTCGATTGTAAATTGTTATGGCAATGGATAAATTTTGTCTTTATAACTGATTTAAAAACACAACAGGAATACAAGAGTGCTTGAGTCATGATTATCATTATGATTTTACGATGTACCAACCTCAGAGCAGCCAGACATGCTTCTAAAACATTAAAAATTAAGCATTGTCATTTTAGGGAATTTCTTGGCACCTGTGCCTTCATAACACAAATATAGCACCAGATTGTGTGTGTTAGTTCATTTATAAGGTATAAATATAGATGATCCAGAATACTTATATACATTTTTTAATGTTATCAAAATAAAAATACAGAATTAAAAAATTTCTCAGAATACATGGACTTAAGTGTGAGAAACACTGACTTGGTTTTTTTCTTTGCTCAGTTCCCTAAAACTGTCCTCCACATGAAGAGGCCTCCACTGAAGAGGAGTGTTTGCATCATTGCCAAACTATTTTGTCAGCTTTTTTTTCCTTCAATACAGGCAGTCCCTTAGTTACACATGGATGTATTCCAAAAGTTCCTTTGTAAGATTATTGTTTGAAACTCTGGATGCATTTTCCTCTATAAATAATGCTGTTCATGACATTTCAGTTGTTAGGCCAATCAGTATGCCTTACTTAACAGCTAAGTTAATGGACTTAAAGAACTTTACCACAATTTATAATAGTTCTTTTATAAAAAACTGCATCTGTAATTCTCACCTGCATTCCCCCATAGCATGTATTTTTTGAATCCTGGCAACTGGAACAAAAATGTTCTTTTCTTGGAACCTTCTGGGCAATAGAAACAGACCTTTCTAACTCCAAGCTGTGGGAGGTTGCCCTTCTGGCCCATAGCTCTAAGGGCAGACCTCTACTGTGAGTAAGGAAGGAGATGGTGAGAGATTTTGGAGAGAAGAGGGAGGCAAGTAGGGGTGTTATGAATATGTGGAGAGGGGAGAGTAGGAGTTATTTGGGAGGAGTGGTGAGCTTCTAAGATGAGGGTTTGTTGTGTCCTCAAAAAAGATATGTTGAATTCTGACCCCTGGTACCTGTGAATGTATGTAATTTCCTTATTTGGAAATAGAGTCTTTGCAGATGTAATTAAGATGTAAGTTAAAATGAAGTCATACTGGAGAAAGAGAATGTCCTGATAATAAGAGACACAGAGAATGCCATGTGACCATGGAGTCAGAGATTGATATGCTACAGCTGCAAGCCAACGAACACCAGGTATTAGCAAAGCACCAGAAGCTAGGAAGAGATAAGGAAGGATTCTCTCCTACAGATCAGAGGAAGCATGGCCCTGCCAACTTCTTGATTTGGGGCTTCTGGCCTACAAAACTATGAGACAATAAATTTCTGTTGTTTTAAGCCTTGCAGCATTTGGCACGTGGCACAGCAGCCACAGGAAACTCAAAGAGGATTCTTAATAGGAATGAAGTAGAATTGGGATGGTGGCTCTGGGACCAAGGGAGGAGTGAATAAGAGAATAGGGAGGAACACTGTTGGAACACAGCTTTCCTTTATATTCCGTTATCTTTTTTTTTTCTCTCTCAGGCTTATCTCATCATCTTTTTTCTTCTTGAGTATTATATTTATATAGCACTTTATGGTTTGTTAGACATTCACATACTGCAATAATTAGCCAGAGGCAGGTTTTCTGACTTTAAATGCAGTATTTGTTCTGCCCCAATTGTTTCTATTATTCCAGTACTCATTAAGACATTTGCAGATTTTATTGTGAGAGAGTTACAGTGGAAGCAGGTGAGACTTGAATATAGGTGGGATTTTTAACAGTATAGAAGAGAAGAGGAAATTCCTGTTAGTGACATCTAAGAGGAAAGTAAAGTTTCTCTTTGCTGTGTATCTAATGTTTAACAGGCATTTTTAAATTGGGGACCACTTTTATTGAACAAAACACTGCTTCCCTATAACTTAAATCCATTGTTCCTACTTATATTCCATATAATCTCCATGTTCCAGGTGACTGTATTTTTTTTTATTAAGGTATCATTGATATATAATCTTATGCTCAGGGGTCACATGAGCAACATTGTGGTTACTACATTCCCTCTATTATCAAGTCCCCCCCACATACCCCATTACAGTCACTGTCCATCAGCATAGTAAGATGCTATAGAGTCACTACTTGTCTTTCCTGTGCTATACTTCCTTCCCCATGCACCCCCATATTATGTGTGCTAATCATAATACCCCTTAATCCCCTTCTCCCTCCCTTCCCACCCACCCTCCCCAACCCCTTTCCCTTTGGTAACTGTTAGTTCATTCTTGGGTTCTGTGAGTCTGCTGCTGTTTCGTTCCTTCAGTTTTTGCTTTGTTATACTCCACAGATGAGTGAAATCATTTGGTACTTGTCTTTCTCTGCCTGGCTTATTTCACTGAGCATAATACCCTCTAGCTCTATCCTTGTTGTTGCAAATGGTAGGATTTGTTTTCTTCTTATGGCTGAATAACATTCCATTGTGTATATGTACCACATCTTCTTTATCTATTCATCTACTGATGGACACTTAGGTTGCTTCCATTTCTTGTCTATTGTAAATAGTGCTGTGATAAACATAGGGGTGCATATGTCTTTTTGAAACTGGGATCCTACATTCTTAGGGTAAATTCCTAGGAGTGGAATTCCTGGGTCAAATGATATTTCTATTTTTAGTTTTTTGAGGGACCTCCATGTTGCTTTCCACAATGGTTGAACTGCTTTACATTCCCACCAGCAGTGTAGGAGGGTTCCCCTTTCTCCACATTCTCGCCAGCATTTGTTGTTCCTAGTCTTTTCTATGTTGGCCATCCTAACTGGTGTGAGGTGATATCTCATTGCGATTTTAATTTGCATTTCCCTGATAATTAGTGATGCGGAGCATCTTTTCATGTGTCTGTTGGCCATCTTAATTTCTTCTTTGGAGAATTATCTGTTCATATCCTCCACCCATTTTTTAATCGGGTTATTTGCTTTTTGGGTGTTGAGGCATGTGAGTTCTTTATATATTTTGGATGTTAACCCCTTGTCGGATATGTCATTTACAAATATATTCTCCCATACTGTAGGATGCCTTTTTGTTTTGTTAATGGTGTCCTTTGCTGTACAGAAGCTTTTTGGTTTGACGTAGTCCCATTTGTTCATTTTTGCTTTTGCTTTTGTTTCCCTTGCTCGAGGAGATGAGTTTAGGGAAAAGTTGCTCATGTTTATGTTCAGGAGATTTTTGCCTATGTTTTTTTTTGGTGTGTGTGTTCAAATCCAGCTTTATTAAAATTATTTGGCAATTTTGGTAACAGTACAAAGTCTTTCACTGTAAACACTGGACACAAAAATACAAGTTTATATATTTGGCTTGTTGTGGGTTTGGGTACATGTACTTTTGTAAATCTTCTGCCTTTCATTTCCTTACCAAATAGCAATGAGTCTGAAGTTTATCTACAATACCCTATTATTTATAGAACAGGAACTTGTAAAATAAGATTGAAAAAGTAAAATCCACAGATTCAAAAAATCCTCTTCAAATATTAAGAACATACAAAGTATATTAAGGACATCTACATTTAGTCCTCCAAGTAACAAGGCTGGCATTTGATGACTACAGTTTCTGTTTTTTATTTATTGCTCATTACAGGAGAGCACTTGATTTGGCCTTTAAAACTCACAAGCCTTTTTTTTTAATGGGATTTTTCTTCTGCAGTAGCTCAGGGCACTATTTGCTTACTTAATGCCCTATAATTAGCATTCTGCCTTACTGGAGATCTAAGTATTGGCTTGGTAAAGTATACTATTGGACAGCAAATGGTGGGAAGCCCTATTGTTCGAGGCAAAACTTTCAGCGGATCTTAAAGTAAAAGATCAGAGGATCTGGTCCTCCTTAGTTGTTCTCCAGTGATCCTGAAATTGTAAATGGAGCCCTGATTCCAAATTTGCTATGGAATGTCATGGTGACTTTGTTTTTATATCCTGTTCTCTGATCAAAGGCGTGGCATGTATCAAAAGGTGGCTGTACAAGTGAAGGCTCATAGCAGGTTCCGTATGGCTAATATTCTCTACTCAATGTAAACCAATGGAATAATTGATGTAGGCACACTGGTTTTCCCTCAAGGTTCTTTCAGACTTCTTGATCATCTCATTGGACTTTTTGTCAGGCCAGGCAAATAATGTCTCCTTTAGATTTACCTGCAGCATCTTCAGAAAGCAGTGGGAGTCCATGTCATCGTGGATTCTGCTGCCATGTCCTTCACCCCAACATAGAATCATTAGATTAAATTTTCCATTTCCTTGATTCACAATATTGCAGGTATACCTTTGGGCGTCTGGGCGCAGCGCTGGGGTGGGGAAAGCCTCAGTGCCGATGTTTTCTTCTAAGACTTTTATGGTTTCATGACTTACATTCAGGTCTTTGATCCATTTGGAGTTTACTTCTGTGTATGGAGTTAGATGACAATCCAGTTTCATTTTCTCACATATAGTTGTCCAGTTTTCCCAGCACCAGCTGTTGAAGAGGCTGTCATTTCCCCATTGTATGTCCATGGCTCCTTTATCATATATTAATTGGCCATATATGCTTGGGTTTATGTCAGGGTTCTCTAGTCTGTTCCATTGGTCTATGGGTCTCTTCTGTGCCAGTACCAAATTGTCTTGATTACTGTGACTTTGTAGTAGAGCTTGAAGTTGGGGAGTGTAATCCCCCCAGCTTTATTCTTTCTTCTCAGGATTGCTTTGGCTATTTGGGGTCTTTGGTGTTTCCATATGAGTTTTAGAACTATTTGCTGTAGTTCGTTGAAGAATACTGTTGGTATTTTGATAGGGATTGCATTGAATCTGTAGATTGCTTTAAACAGGATGGCCATTTTGACAATATTAATTCTTCCTACCCAAGAGCATGTTCTATATTTCCATTTTTTTAGTGTCCTCTTTAATTTCTTTCATGGGTGTCTTGCAGTTTTCAGGGTATAGGTCTTTTACCTCCTTGGTTAGGTTTATTCCTAGGTATTTTATTCTTTTTGATGCAATTGTGAATGGAATTGTTTTCCTGATTTCTCTTTCTGCTAGGTAATCGTTAGTGTATAGGAGTGCAACAAATTTCTGTGTATTAATTTTGTATCCCGCAACTTTGCTGAATTCAGATATTAAATCTAGTAGTTTTGGAGTGGATTCTTTAGGGTTTTTTATGTACAATATCATGTCATCTGCAAACAGTGACAGTTTGATTTCTTCCTTCCCAATCTGGATGCCTTTTATTTCTTTGTGTTGTCTGATTGCCGTGGCTAAGACTTCTAGAACTATGTTGAATAAAAGTGGGGAGAGTGGGCATCCTTTTCTTGTTCCCGATCTTAAAGGAAAAGCTTTCAGCTTCTCGTTGTTGAGTATAAGGTTGGCTGTGGGTTTGTCATATGTGGCCTTTATTATGTTGAGGTACTTGCCCTCTATACCCATTTTGTTGAGAGTTTTTATCACGAATGGATGTTGAATTTTGTCAAAGGCTTTTTCAGCATCTATGGAGATGATCATGTGGTTTTTGTCCTTCTTTTTGTTGATGTAGTGGATGATGTTGATGGATTTTTGAATGTTGTACCATCCTTGCATTCTTGGAATGAATCCCACTTGATCATGATGTATGCTCTTTTTTATGTATTTTTGAATTCAGTTTGGTAATATTTTGTTGAGTATTTTTGCATCTATGTTCATCAGGGATATTGGTCTGTAATTTTCTTTTTTTGTGGTGTCTTTGCCTGGTTTGGTATTAGAGTAATGCTGGCTTCATAGAATCAGTTTGGAAGTATTCTCTCCTCTTCTACTTTTTGGAAAACTTTAAGGAGGATGGGTACTAGGTCTTCTCTAAATGTCTGATAAAATTTAGTGGTAAAGCCATCTGTTCTGAGGGTTTTGTTCTTGGGTAGTTTTTTGATTACTGATTCAATTTCATTGCTGGTAATTGGTCTGTTCAGATTTTCTGTTTCTTCCTGGGTCAGTCTTGGAAGGTTGTGTTTTTCTAGAAGGTTGTCCATTTTTTTCTAGGTTATCCTGTTTGTTACCATATAATTTTTCATAGCATTCTCTCATAATTCTTTGTATTTCTGTGGTGTCCGTAGTGATTTTTCCTTTCTCATTTCTGATTCTGTTTATGTGTGTAGACTCTCTTTTTTTCTTGATAAATCTGGCTAGAGGTTTATCTATTTTGTTTATTTTCTCAATGAACCAGCTCTTGGTTTCATTAATTCTTTCTATTGTTTTGTTATTCTCAATTTTATTTATTTCTTCTCTGCTCTTTATTATGTCCCTCCTTCTACTGACTTTGGGCCTCATTTGTTCTTCTTTTTCCAGTTTCATTAATTGTGAATTTAGACTGTTCACTTGGGATTGTTTTTCCTTCTTTAAATAGGCCCAAATTGCTCTATACTTTCCTCTTAGAACTGCCTTCGCTTCGTCCCACAGAAGTTGGGGTGTTCAGCTGTTGTGTTCATTTGTCTCCATTTAGTGCTTGATCTCTGTTTTAATTTGGTCATTGATCCATTGACTATTTAGGAGCATGTTGTTAAGCCTCCATGTATTTGTGAGCCTTTTTGTTTTCTTACTACAATTTATTTCTAGTTTCATACCTTTGTGATCTGAGAAGTTGGTTGGTACAATTTCAGTCTTTTTGAATTTGGTGAGGCTCTTTTTGTGGCCTAATATGTTTTCTGTTCTGGAAAATGTTCCATGTGCACTTGAGAAGAATATGTATCCTGTTGCTTTTGAGTGGAGTGTTCTGTAGATGTCTGTTAGGTCCATCTGTTCTAATATGTTGTTCAGTGCTTCTGTCTCCTTACTTGTTTTCTGGCTGGTTGATCTGTCCTTTGGAGTGAGTGGTGTGTTGAAGTCTCCAAAAATGAATGCATTGCATTCTGTTTCCCCCTTTAATTCTGTTAGTATTTGTTGCACATATTTGGGTGCTCCTATGTTGGGTGCATTTTTGCAGTTGGGGACCGTGAAATGAGAAACCAAGTCAGAATGACATTTAATGCCGAGGGCTTAGACTTCCTCTCAAGACTAAGCTAGTACCAAGTCAGTGCTCCCCTGTGCTTTTATTAAGTTACAGCAAGTAGCGGGAAGATGGCGGTGTGAGCAGGGCAGCAGAAATCTCCTCCCCAAACTATATAAATCTACGAAAATACAGCAAATACAACTATTCCTAAAAGAGAAATTAGAGCACACAGGAAAGTGCACAGCGTGCAGCCACACCCGGGAGGACTCAGCACCCCACGAGGCAGGTAAGATACAGAGCAGTGACCCGGCAGCACCCGAGCACTCACCCAGCCCTGCGCGCCAGCGGGAGGAGAGGATTCGGAGCTGGGAGGGAGTAGAAGAACAGGTCCGTGAAATAACCAGCCCCGGTGGTCTGCACCGGGAGCGCCGGGAGCATTGACACACATCGTGCGGTGCATTGGACATTGGAGAGGCAGAAGGTGCAGCTTTTGAGCCGGGAAGGCGCCGGGACCGTGCAGCCAGCACCCACGGACAAGAGAAAAGCACGCACCATTTGTAGCGGTCTCGGAGAGGCGGGGGCCCAGCGAGGGAACACCATCGCCCCAGCGGGCTCAGCCCTGCAGGCTGGAAGTCCTGGGGAACTTTGGTCCCCTTCACTCGTGACGGAGAGAAGGGAGCAGCCACGCTGGAACTTTATACAGAAAACAATAGCATCCCATTCGTTCCTGCCCCGCCCAGACCTACAAAAATGCAGCACGGCCGCGGCTGCGGATTAGTGGAGCAACAGCGACACCTACAGCATGCTTAGAAAATCCACTCCAGGTGGGCTTTTTTTTTTGCTCATTTGTTTTATTTCTTGCCCCCCCTTTTTTTTGCTCGTTGTTTTATTTCTTGCCCTTTTTTTTCTTTTTTCACCTTCCTTTTCTTTCATTTCTTTCTTCTTTCTCTCTTTTCTTTCTCTTCCTTCTTTTTTTTGGTGGTGCTTTTTTTTTTTCTTTTTTTTTTAAACCTTAAAGAGCCCAGCTGACATACTTGGCACCTACCAGTGACCACTCCTATCAACATGACAAGACAGAAGAACCTGATACAGACAAAAATCACCAAGATCCAGACACCCTCTGAGAAGGAATCTGAAGGGATGGAAATGCAGCATCTTCCTGAAAAAGAATTCAGAATAAAAGTCATAACCATGCTGATGGATCTACAGAGAAATATGTAAGAGCTGAGGGAGGAAGTGAGAGAAGTCAGGAAAGATAATGCAGAAATGAGACAAGCCATCGACAGGCTCAGCAGCAGACTGGACGAGATGCAAGACACTGTTAATGCAATAGAAATCAGAAAAGAAGAACACAGAGCAACTGAGGCAGAGAGAGATAAAAGGATCTCTAGGAATGAAAGAATATTAAGAGAACTGTGTGACCAATCCAAACAGAACAATATTCGCATTATAGGAGTACCAGAGGAAGAAGAGAGAGAAAAAGGGATAGAAAGTGTCTGTGAAGAAATCATTGCTGAAAACGTCCCCATGCGGGGGAAGGAAATAGTCTCGCAGTCCACGGAAGCCCACAGATCTCCTAACACAACGGACCCCAGGAAGACAGCACCAAGACACATAATAATTGAAATGGCAAAGTTCAAAGATAAGGACAGAGTATTAAAGGCAGCTAGAGAAAGAAAAAAGATCGCCTTCAAAGGAAAACCCATCAGACTAACATCAGACTTCTCAACAGAAACCTTACAGGCTAGAAGAGAATGGCATGATATATTTAACGCAATGAAACAGAAGGGCCTCAAACCAAGAATACTGTATCAAGCATGATTATCATTTAAATGTGATGGAGGGATTAAACAATTTCCAGACAAGCAAAAGCTGAGAGAATTTGCCTCCCATAAACCACCTCTACAGGACATCTTAAAGGAACTGCTCTAGAGGGAAGCATTCCTAAGGCTAAAAAGCTGTCACCAGAGAAAATAAAATCATAGCAAAGAAAGCAGGCCATCCAAACACTAACTAAAGGCAAAGAATAAAACACCTAATATATGAAGAATGGAGGAGGAAGAATAAGAAGGGAGAGAAATAAACATCAGACTGTTTACAATAACTTAACAAGAAAGTTAAGTTAGATTGTTAGATAGTAAAGAAGCAACCCTTGAACCTTTGGTAACCACGAATCTAAAACCAGCAATGGCAATAAGTACATATCTTTCGATAATCACCCTAAACGTAAATGGACTGAATGCACCAATCAAAAGACACAGAGTAACAGAATGGATAAAAAAGCAAGACCTATCTATATGCTGCCTACAAGAAACTCACCTCAAACGCAAAGATATCCCCAGATTAAAAGTGAAGGGATGCAAAAAGGTATTTCATGCAAATAACAAAGAGAAAAAAGCAGGTGTTGCAGTACTTGTATCAGACAAAATAGACTTCAAAACGAAGAAAGTAGCAAGAGATAAAGAAGGACATTGCATAATGATAAAGGGGTCAATCCAACAGGAGGATATAACCATTTTAAATATATATGCACGCAACACAGGAGCGCCGGCATTTGTGAAACAAATACTAACAGAATTAAAGGAGGAAATAGACAGCAATGCATTCATCTTAGGTGACTTCAACACACCACTCACTCCAAAGGACAGACCAACGAGAGAGAAAATAAGTAAAGACACAGAGGCACTGAACAACACACTAGAACAGATGGACCTAACAGACATCTACAGAGCTCTACACCCAAAAGCAACAGGATACACATTCTTCTCAAGTGCACATGGAACATTTTCCAGAATAGACCACATACTAGGCCACAAAAAGAACCTCAGTAAAATCGAAAATATTGAAATTCTACCAACCAACTTCTCAGATCATAAAGGTATTAAACTAGAATTAAACTTTAGAAAGAAAACAAAAAGGCTCGCAAATATATGGAGACTTAACACCATTGTCCTAATTAATCAATGGGTCAGTGACCAAATCAAAACAAATCAAAGAGTACATGGAGACAAATGACAACAACAACACAAAGCCACAGCCTCTATGGGACGCAGCAAAGGCAGTTCTAACAGAAAAGTTTATTGCAATCCAGGCCTATCTAAAGAAAGAAGAACATTCCCAAATGAATAGTCTAAAGACACAATTACTGAAATTGGAAAAAGAAGAACAAATGAGACCCAAAGTCACCAGAAGGAGGGACATAATAAAGATCAGAGAAGAAATAAATAAAATGGAGAAGAATAAAACAATAGAAAAAATCAATGAAACCAAGAGCTGGTTCTTTGAAAAAATAAACAAAATAGATAAACCCCTAGCCAGACTCATTAAGAGAAAAAGAGAATCTACACACATAAACAGAATCAGAAATGAGAAAGGAAAAATCACGACGGACCCCACAGAAATACAAAGAATTATAAGAGAATACTATGAGAATCTATATGCCAGCAAGCTGGAAAACCTAGGAGAAATGGACAACTTCTTAGAAAAATACAACCTTCCAAGACTGACTAAGCAAGAAACAGAAAAACTAAACAGAGGAATCACCAGCAACGAAAGTGAATCATAATCAAAAAACTACCCAAGAACAATATCCCCGGACCAGATGGATTCACCTCTGAATTCTACCAGACATATAGAGAAGAAATAACACCCATTCTCCTTAAAGTTTTCCAAAAAATAGAAGAGGAGGGAATACTTCCAAACTCATTCTATGAAGCCAGCATCACTCTAATACCAAAACCGGGCAAAGACCTCACCAAAAAAGAAAACTATAGACCAATATCCCTGATGAACGTGGATGCAAAAATACTCAACAAAATATTAGCACACCGAATTCAGAAATACATCAAGAGGATCATACACCATGATCAAGTGGGATTCATCCCAGGGATGCAAGGATGGTACAACATTCGAAAATCCATTAACATCATCCACCACATCAATAAAAAGAAAAACAAAAACCACATGATCACCTGCATAGATGCTGAAAAAGCATTTGACAAAATTCAACATCCATTCATTATTAAAACTCTCAACAAAATGGGTATAGAGGGCAAGTATCTCAACATCATAAAGGCCATACATGACAAACCCACAGCTAACATCATACTTAACGGCGAGAAGCTGAAAGCTTTTCATCTAAGATGGGGAACAAGACAGGGATGCCCACTCTCTCCACTGTTATTCAACATAGTACTGGAGGTCCTAGCCATGGCAATCAGACAAAACAAAGACATACAAGGCATCCAGATTGGTCAAGAAGAAGTCAAATTGTCACTATTTGCAGATGACATGATATTGTACATAAAAAACCCTAAAGACTCCACTCCAAAACTACTAGAACTAATATCTGAATTCAGCAAAGGTGCAGGATACAAAATTAACACACAGAAATCTGTTGATTTCCTATACACTAACGATGAACTAACAGAAAGAGAAATCAGAAAAACAATTCCATTCACAATTGCATCACAAAGAATAAAATACCTAGGAATAAACCTAACGAAGGAAGTGAAAGACCTGTACCCTGAAAACGACAAGACATTCCTAAGAGAAATTAAAGAGGACACTAACAAATGGAAATGCATCCCATGCTCTTGGCTAGGAAGAATAAATATTGTCAAAATGGCTATACTACCTAAAGCAATCTACAGATTCAATGCAATCCCTATCAAACTACCAACAGCTTTCTTCAATGAACTGGAACAAATAATTCTAAAATTCATATGGCAACACAAAAGAGCCCGAATAGCCAAAGCAATCCTGAGAAGGAGGAATAAAACAGGGGGAATTACGCTCCCTGACTTCAAGCTCTACTACAAAGCCCAGTACTCAAGACAATTTGGTACTGGCACAAAAACAGACCCACAGATCAGTGGAATAGAATAGAAAATCCAAACATCAACCCAAACACATACAGTCAATTAATATTTGATAAGGTAGCCTTGGATATACATAGGGGAGATGACGGCCTCTTCAGCAGCTGGTGTTGGAAAAACTGGACAGCTACATGTCAGATAATGAAATTGGACTGCTGTCTAACCCCATACACAAAGGTAAACTCAAGGTGGATCAAAGACCTGAATGTAAGTCATGAAACCATAAAACTCTTAGAAAAAAATATAGGCAAAAAGCTCTCGGACATAAGCATGAGCGGCTTATTCATGAACATATCTCCCCAGGCAAGGGAAACAAAAGTAAAAATGAACAAGTGGGACTATATGAAGCTGAAAAGCTACTGTACAGCAAAGGACACCATCAGTAGAACAAAAAGACTTCCTACAGTATGGGAGAATATATTCATAAATGACATATCCAATAAGGGGTTGACATCCAAAATATATAAAGAACTCACACACCTCAACAAACAAAAAGCAAATAATCCAATTAAGAAATGGGCAGAGGACATGAATAGACACTTCTCCAAAGAAGAAAATCAGATGGCCAACAGGCACATGAAAAGATGCTCCACATCACTAATCATCAGAGAAATGCAGATTAAAACCACAATGATATACCACCTCACACCAGTGAGGATGGCCAACATCCAAAACACAAACAACAACAAATGTTGGTGAGGATGTGGAGAAAAGGGAACCCTCCTACACTGCTGGTGGGACTGCAAATTAGTTCAACCATTGTGGAAAGCCGTATGGAGGTTCCTCAAAAAACTCAAAATAGAAATACCATTTGACCCAGGAATTCCACTCCTAGGAATTTACCCTAAGACTGCAGCAGCCCATTTTGAAAAAGACATATGAACCCCTATGTTTATCGCAGCACTATTTACAATAGCCAAGAAATGGAAGCAACCTAAGTGTCCATCAGTAGATGAATGGATAAAGAAGAAGTGGTACATATACACAATGGAATATTATTCAGCCATAAGAAGAAAACAAATCCTACCATTTGCAACAACATGGATGAAGTTAGAGGGTATTATGCTCAGTGAAATAAGCCAAGCTGAAAAAGACAAGTACCAAATGATTTCACTCATATGTGGAGTAAAAGAAGTAAGAAAAAAAAACTGAAGGAACAAAGCAGCAGGAGACTCACAGAACCCAAGATCGGACAAATAGTTACCAAAGGGAAAGGGACTGGGGAGGATGGGTGGGAAGGGAGGGGCAAGGGGGAACAAGGGACATTACGATTAGCAGATGTAATGTTGGGAGGGCACGAGGAGGGCTGTACAACCCAGAGAGGATAAGTATTGACTCTATGGCATCTCACTACGCTGATGGACAGTGACTGTAATGGGGTTGGGAGGGGGACCTGATGAACGGGTTAGTGTAATCACCATAATATTACTCATTTAATTGTAGATTAATGATATCAAAATAAACTTAAAAATAAGTTACAGCAAGCAAAAGACAGGATTATAGGATAAGTTTTATCATCAAGCTAAACAACTGCAAACTAATCCTCTTAACGTTTCTCTTATGTCTCCTCAAGTCATGGGCTGTGAGTCTCAAGGTGTGTTCCTTATCTGGGTTTGCTGCAGAAAGGTTCAAGAGAACTGTTTGCAGTCCTTATCACACCACTCATGACTCACAACAGATTCCAAGACCAGCTCCTGTTGTCTTTTCTCTGAGATTGGTTTTGGTTATAGATTAAGTTTAAGCAGGAACTAAATTACAGCGAGTTTAACTGCTGGGGTTTATACAGTGCATAGCTATTTATAATGGCTGTATCCTCTTGTTCGACTGACCCCTTTATTACTGTATAATGTCTCTTGTTACTTTCTTTGTTTTGAAGTCTATTTTATGTGATACAAGTATAGCAACTCCTGCTTTTTTCTCTCTAGTGTTTGCATGAAATATCTTTTTCCAAGACAGATGCACCCCTATGTTTATTGCAGCACTATTTACAATAGCCAAGAAATGGAAGCAACCTAAGTGTCCATCAGTAGATGAATGGATAAAGAAGATGTGGTACATATACACAATGGAATATTATTCAGCCATAAGAAGAAAACAAATCCTACCATTTGCAACAACATGGATGGAGCTAGAGGTATTATGCTCAGTGAAATAAGCCAAGCCGAAAAAGACAAGTATCAAATGATTTCACTCATATGTGGAGTATAAGAACAAAGAAAAAAACTGAAGGAACAAAACAGCAGCAGACTCACAGAACCCAAGAACGGACTAATAGTTACCAAAGGGAAAGGGACTGGGGAAGATGGGTGGGAAGGGAGGGATAAGAGGGGAAAAGGGGCATTACGATTAGCAGACGTAATGTTGGGGCGGCACAGGGAGGGCTGTACAACTCAGAGAAGACGTAGTGATTCAATAGCATCTCACTACGCTGATGGACAGTGACTGTAATGGGGTTGGTGGGGGGGACCTGATGAAGGGGTAGTTTAATCACCATAATATTACACATGTAATTGTAGATTAATGATACCAAAATAAATTATATTAAAAAATAAAAAAATAAAAAGAAATATCTTTTTCCATCCCTTCACTTTTAGTCTGTGTATGTCTTTGGGTTTGAAGTGAGTCTCTTGTAGGGAGTATATAGATGGGTCTTGCTTTTTTATCCATTCTGTAACTCTATGTCTTTTGATTGGTGCATTCAGTCCATTTACATTTAAGGTGATTATTGATAGATATGTAGTTATTACCATTGCAGGCTTTAGATTCATGGTTACCAAAGGTTCAAGGACAGGTTCTTTACTATCTGTCTAACTTAACTCACATATTATGCTATTATTAACACAATCTGAAGATTCCTTTTTGTCTCCCTTCTTTTTCTTCCTCCTCCACTCTCTATATGTTAGGTGTCATATTCTGTACTCTTTATTTATCTTTTGACTGACTTTATGAGTAGCTGATTTAATTTTGCATTTGGTTAGTAATTAGTTGGCCTACTTCCTTTACTGTGGTTTTATTTTTTATGGTGACAGCTATTTATCCTTGGGAGCACTTCCATCTAAAGCAGTCCCTTTAAAATACCCTGTAGAGATGGTTTGTGGGAGGTGAATTACCTCAAATTTTGCTTATCTGGGAGTTGTTTAATCCCTCTTTCAAATTTAAATGATAATCTTGCTGGATAGAGTATTCTTAGTTCGAGGCCCTTCTATTTCATTGCATTGAATACATCATGCCACTCTGTTCTGGCCTGTAAGGTTTCTGTTGAGAAGTCTGTTGATAGCCTGATGGGTTTTCCTTTGTAGGTGATCTTTTTTCTCTCTCTGGCTGCCTTTAATACTCTGTCCTTGTCCTTGATCTTTGCCATTTTAATTATTATATGTCTTGGTGTTGTCTTCCTTGGATCCCTTGTGTTGGGAGATATGTGCACTTCCATGGTCTGAGAGACTATTTCTCTCCCCAGATTGGGGAATTTTTCAGCAATTGTTTCTTCAAAGACACTTCCTATCCTTTTTTCTCTCTCTTCTTCCTCTGGTGCCCCTATAATGTGAATATTGTTCCATTTGGATTGGTTGCACAGTTCTCTTAATATTCTTTCATTCCTAGAGATCGTTTTTTCTCTCTGTGCCTCAGCTTCTTTGTATTCCTCTTTTCTAGTTTCTATTTCATTTATTGTCTCCTCTGCCTCATCTAATCTGCTTTTAAATCTGTCCATTTTATGTTTCATTTCAGCTACTGTATTTTTAAGGTGTTTATCTTCTTCCTTAATTCATCCCTTAGCTCTTAAATATTTTTCTGTAGTTCCATTAGCATACTTATGCCTTTTATTTTGAATTCTTTTTCAGGTAGATTGGTGATTTCAGCCTCACTGAGCCCTCTTTCTGGTGTTTGAGGGATTTCGAATTAACGAGGTTCTTCTGCCTTTTCATAATGCCATTGGATAGTGAAAAATATTAGGTTTGTTTAGGTGGCACCTTCTAGTGCGAGAAGCTCTGTTTTTTGGAGCTGCCCAGTACCTGGAGCAATGGCGTTGGTCACAGCTGAGTGGTGCCAGTGCCTACCCTAAAAAGCGTGCCCTTTCCTGCTTCCCATCCACAGTTCCTGCCTCCTCCATCAGGGCCAGTGACCTGCTGGCAGGGAGCAGCCTCTGCATTAAGCCCCTAAGCTGCATAAGTGGGGCTGCCCTCTGGCTGGCCTGGAGCGATGGCCAGGGTCGCAGGCAAACAGTGCGGGTGTCTGTCAGGAGGACAAAGCCCTTTCCTGCTTCCCAGCCGCAGTGCCTGCCTCTGCTGTCAGTACCTGTGAGCCACGTGCAGGGGGCAGCCTCTGTGTTAAGCCGTGTAGTTGCTGTAGGCGGGGCTGCCCTCCAGCTGGTCTGGATTGATGACAGGGGCAGTGGGTTTTCATGCAGGTGCCGGTGTGGAGGAAGAAGCGGCAGGCTGTTTGATCGCAGTGAGGGGCCTCAGGGCTGTGTGGCCAGCCATGGGGATGGAGCACCTGAAGCTATTGAAAGTTCCCAACCTGCTGTGCTGAGTGTGCTGGGATGATTTTGTCCATCTGTTCCTTCTCCTGAATCCTTGTCCTTTAAGCAGCCCTCTCACTGTTGGGAAGTCTTTCAAAGCACCCGCCTTTCTTTTGTGCCAGGGCAGCCAATTGTGGGAACCTGTTCTCAGTCGTAGTCTCTGACTTCGGTTTTCAGCCCCTAGAATCTCCAGAGCACCATGCAGTGTGGGTCTGTGCTCCCACAGTAGATTTCTAGGGCTGGGTATTTAGCAGTCCTGGGCTTCTAATCCCACCCTGCACTGATTCTCTTCCTACCCCTGGTGAGCTGGGGTGGGGAGAGTGCTTGGGTCCTGCCGGGTTGCAGTTTTATTATTTTACCCTTTTCTGTGAGATACTCTCTTTTCACAGATGTAGACTGGCTGGTGCAATCTTATTTCTGGTCACTCTTTTAAGAATAGTTGTATTTGCTGTATTTTCCTATTATATGTGGTTTTGGGAGGAGATTTCTGCCTTACTTCTCACACTGCCATCTTTTTTCCTCCCCCATGTGTCTGTACTTTATATAAACTTGAAGACTGCTGTCATGTTCTCTTAAGTCTTTTTTTTTTCATGTTAAACATTTCTAGTTCCTCTAGCTGTTCTTCAAATGATACAGTGCCCATGTCTTTTACCCATACTGTTGTTCTTTTGTCCAATCTTGAAATGCTATACCTGGAATTAAACTCAGTATTACATGTGTGTTCTAACTAGCACAGAGTATAATGGCACACTCAGCTCAGCAGGTTGGGAACTTTCAAGAGCTTCAGGCGCTCCATTCACCTGGCTGGCAACACAGCCTCGAGTCCCCCCCATCACGATAAGCAGCCTGCTGCTTCTTCTTCCACACTGGCACCTGCGCGCAAACCCACATTTCTTAATGCAGTTGAAGATTACATAAGCATTTTAAGCAATTGCCTCATTTCCGTTCATAAGACATTAGGTCTTTTTGTATTGTTGCCAAACTCAGTTTAGCTCTTCAAGCTGCTAAGGGACTGAGGTTGCTACTTTTTCATCTGTATGCCTCAGGGACCGTATGATTTCTTCTACCTATTTCTCTCTGTGTTTTTGTTCCACTCCACTGCTTGTCTCTTTGACCCTAATCAATGATCTTTTAAAAATTCAGTGATTTTTTACAGTCTCCATACTGTGCATCAGTGAACACAGCTAGGAGCTGACACTTGTTTCTTCCTGAATCTTTCTTTATCTTTGGCTTCCAGGCCACCATACTCTTCTGGGTTTCCTCTTACTTTTCCAGTTGATGCTCCTCAATCTTCTTTGTGGGTCCCTATTCATCTGCCTTTCCCTCAACTATCTATTGCACTTTAGATTTTATCTTTGGTTTTCCCTCAATTTTGGTTGTGCATTTAGTTTTTCCTGTATACAGTATATCTTTAGCAAGTAAATCATGTTTAAAATGGCAGGTGTAGATGAGCTTATCTAAGGATCAAGGAGTGCAGAACCATTCCCCACGAATCAACATTTAGAGGTCAGCAATAGGAGGACTCAGCAGGAAAACAGAAGGAGCAGCTAGATATGTAGGAGTATTTCAAGAAGGAGGTTTAGGAGGGTTGACTGTTCCTGAGAGGTCAAGTCAGGTGAGAACAGAGAAGTGACCGCTGAATTTTGCAGCATAGAGGCTGTTGGTGATCTTAGTAAGGACGGTTTTGTGTAGTGTTGAGGGCAAAAGCCAGATTATAGTAAGTTGAAGAGTTAAAAGGAGGTAGACAAGCAGAGATAGTGTGCAGATGATGATTTTAAGAAATGGAGCAGTACCTAGAACATTACAGGATCATTGGAGGCTTTTAGGATCAAGGAATATAATGTATGAGGAAGTGATTTGGAAATTACAACTTGCTACATATGTGTAAGGATAAACCCAGAAAGAATATGACTGAGGACATAACTATGGAGATCACTCTCAATGAAGAGACCCTGAGAGGAGTTCAGCTCAAGAGACAGATGAGCATTTTTTATAGTGTGCTGTCCTTCAGTGCTGGGATTCCGAGAAGCAATCAGTGGATTCCCTGACGTAAAGGTGTTTTACAAAATATGATTGTGTGAATCAAATGTATCCAGAGAGGCTTGTCTTAAACACTTATTTTAGGACCCCACCTCAGGCCTACTAAATCCAAATTTCAAGAGATGATGCCAAGAATTTTATTTTTTAACAAGTGACTCTCACTCTGTCACCTAAGATGACTCATTCACAGTACAGTTTAAGAACCACTGGTTTATTGGATGAAACTGAACATGTTAACAACAGGTTGAAGAATTAGTTGAAGAATAGGAAGGCATTTGTTAATTTCTTTTTATAAGTTTGTACTGTTTAGATAAGAAAAACTGAGCATGGGAAAAATAGTACAAATTCATAAACATGAGAAAAGTAATCTTAAACTCATGCAGTTTATTGTTTTAGAAATGTTTTTTAATGAAGGGTTTTACCATGATTTATAGAACCATTTCTCTTGTGGAAAGTTTGGGTTATTTTCACTTTGTTTGTATTATGGATAATGTCTTTGGAAGAGAGGCATGCACTGTATAGTGTGATAAGATTGTGTGTTCTGGAACCACACTGTCTGGGTTTCAATCCCAGCTCTTAGCACTTACTAGCTGTGTAATTTTGGGCAAATTGTTTAGGTTACCCATACTTCAGTTTCCTCATTTTAATGTAAGTATCATAAAGTCCATAATTTCATTGATATAAGAATTAAATGAGTTAATAATTGTGAAGTGCTTACAGTGGTGCCTAGCACATAGTAAGCACTTAATAAATATGGGCTATTATTGGTAATAGGTATCTTTATGAATCTAGAGTCTAACTTCCATTTAACTGTTAACCTAGGATTAAATTATCAGGATGGGATTACTGTGTTAGAGGATAAAGACATCATTATGTCCCTTTGCTGTCTATGGTCAATACTTTTCAAAGGGTTAATATCAGTCTGTGGTGTACAATTTATAAAGGCAGCCTATTAATGAAATAAATGTATGTGTGTGTATCATATATACATTACATTATGCACACACAAAAGTATATATATACATATTTGGTATGTTTATGTATGTATGCATATCAGTGTGGTTTAGGTCAGAAATTTGTACAAGACTGTGACCTTGTTAAGCCCATTATTAAGTTTGTGATGTTAATGATATAGTGCCTTGGTCAATACTGTCTCCAGGTAGATATTGGTAAATGATATTTACTTTTGAAAGATCATGTCAAAGAAATATTCTAAGTCTTGTGTGTCTTTTTTCCTTTTAATAGATTGAAGTCATGGCCATTCTTTTTGCTGTTGTTGCCAGAGGAACCACTATCCTTGCCAAACATGCTTGGTGTGGAGGAAACTTCCTGGAGGTGACAGAGCAGATTCTGGCTAAGATACCTTCTGAAAATAACAAACTAACATACTCACATGGCAAGTGAGTTCTGCTCTGCGTGGGTAGAGGGTGAAAAAAGTGAATTGTATTATAATCAGAATGGCAGAAAACAATCTTCTGGGTAAAGATAACTTGAATAAGTTGACAAAATGGTAACTTCTATCGGCACAGAAAATGTCTGGTTCTATTATAAATTTAACTTGAAATTATTCTATCATAGAAGTGACACTAATATTTTAAAGATATGGGAATGTTAGATGTAAAAATGACTGCCACAGAGCTCTAGGATATGTGAAATTTGATACATAAGATAAATAATATTCCTTCACTCTTTCATTATTTATGGAGCTCTTGACTATTGCCAGGCACTTTGCTTGCTGGGGCTACAATAAGAAATTACACAGTATTTGCCCTCACAAAGGTTATAGTTTAATGAAGGAGCAGTCAAATCCATAGATAATTATAGCAGGAGGTAGTGGACCAGGGGGATGGCATTCTAGGTAGAAAACAGCTGGTAGTGAAGTATGGAGGTATGAGATCATAGGGCATATTTCAGGAACTGCAGGTGGTTCTCTGTGACTGGTACACAACATGATGAAAATAAAGCTAGAGAGATGAGTGGAGAGAAGTCATGTAGGGCCTCATAGGCCATGTTAAGAGATTGGACTTTACCCTGTGGACAGTGGGAAGGCATTGAAGGTTTTCAGCCAGGGTGTTACATGGTCAGGTTTTGCTTTAGAAAGGTCACCCTGGTGACTGGAAAATGGAATGGAAAGGGCACAGATGGGGAATCTTAGTAATCGGATAAAAAGTGACTCAACCTTTCTCATCAGTACTTAAGAAACTTCTGTCATTTAACCCATGCTCATTTCCTTGGTTCTTATCTCAGAAAGAGTCCCTTATTGCTTTCCAGGGACTAACTCCTTGTAAATTTAGTATCTAGTCTAAGCTACTATAACAGAGAGACCCCAAAATACAATGTTAACTTAAATGAGGTATTCCAGAGATGCGTACTTCGGGGTTAGCAGGGATAACTCTGCTATCTTCCAGCTCTGGCCAAGGCAACTCCTTCAGCTTTTGGTACCTCTCAGTGTTTGCCCAGTATTTTTAAAAGCAAAACCCAGTAGTAGCCTGACAATTTATTGTTCAGAAGCTTCTGTTTACATTTTATTCTCTGCATAGTTAGGCAGCTAATCTGCCTGGAAGGGAGGCTGGAATTGTCATTTATAGCTGTGTAGCCATATTCTCAGCTAAAACTTTGTTACTCTGCAAGAAGTTAAAGGGTATCAGGAGACAGCTTTTAGTCTTCCAGTCTACTTTTCTGAGCCATCCAGATACCTGGGTGTACTATTCTTCTGAAACATAGGACATGCCTCCTTTCTGAAGAAGGTGGTCCCAAAGATTCATCTGGTCACTGTGTCCAGCTCCAGGTTCAGAGAGTCTGGGTTCTTCAACAGGCGCCTGGGTGGTTTTTGTGGCCCACTGACCATAAACCTAAAGACAAACTGTATGTTCCCCCTATTCTCCCAGCCCAACCCAATAGCTAATGCAATAAGAACATCATCATCACAGTGGAGGTTATAAACTCCTATTTAGAAAAGGGAAGAATGAGAAGCACATAGAAGTCACTGCTTCCTAGCAGTGTTCAAATAACTACTTCACAGCAATTTCAAAGATTCCGTGTTCTGATGTAGGAGTGGTTGGTAGATCTGCTTTATTGGAGAACCTCTTTCATCTTTTCTCCCTGACTCCTGGCTTTGTTTTCCAGGAGGATATTCCTGGTCCATTATCCTCTCGGGCCACATCCAGAGTGGGAGTTAGAGAGTATGTCATCTTTCGGAATTGTACGGGTTTTGTAGTCTGTTGCATACCGACATAGTTTAGGGGCCCAGAGGTTGCCTTAGGGGTTAAATAATCCCAGATTCTTGTGACTGTGCCTTCATAGTTTCTTCAAAAACATTAGGCTTATGATCTTTGTGTTTTTAGTAAGTTCCTAGGAAAATGCCCAGGGAGAGCACATGAAGTCCTTTAGAGCCAAGACTAGAAAATAGGGCATGTATCTTTCACTCATATTTTATTAGCCAGAACTTAGTCACATAGCTGAATGGAGCTATAAGGGAAACTAGAATATGTAATCCAATGAAAATGTTGTTACAGTACAACAAAGTGATGTTAGCCATCTGCATGACAATCATTTTCCCCCTGAAATATGACCTTCCACTTGCTATTCGTTTCTTCTCTAACAGTATCACCAGCCATTCAGTTGGCTACACCTAAAACTTCAGAAACATATTTGACTTCTTCACCAAATCCTTGCCATTCTCCTGCAAGAGGTTTTTCAATCCATTCCTTCTCTACCCCTACTCACCATAGTGTTAGTTTGGGTCTTTATTGTTTTTCATTTCTAATAGCTTCCTCCTAACTGCTTTTTCTGCTTCTAGTTGCTCCTTCCATAAATCTCTATATCACATACCTATGATTATACTTTCTTGCTTAAAACCCATTGCTTTTAGAATAAAGTCCAAACTCGGTCTTCACAATTTTGTCTGATCCTGACCTTTTATCCTTATCTCTATAGGACTCCTTGCCATTCCCTGATCTAGCTGTGTTATTTTGATCTTTGGTATATCTTTTTCATGCTTTTGCATCTTGGAATGTGTTTCCTTTCCTAGGCCTCCTGGTAAACTTTTTTTCATTTTATAGGTCCCAAATGAAATACTTTCTTATTATCACTTTAATCCTTCTAAAAGGACAGTTCTGATCATGTCCTCCCATAAGCAGGTACTCCCAAACCTTGGGGTAAATAAAGTTCTTTAACATGACCTAGAAGAGTCTTCAGGATCTGGCCTTATTCCCTTCTCTGGCCCCATCTCTTGCTACTTTAGCCTTCAGTTTTGTTCTCCAGCCATACGTAGCTATTTGCCTTTCAGCGCTGGGTTCTTTCTCTATTCCTAGTCTTTGCAGTAGCTATTACCTTTTACTAGAATATGTTTATCTTACTTGCTTTTTAAAAACTTGACTGTCGTCCTGAGCTTAGATGTTTCCTCTTCTAGAAACCCCTGAACTCAAATACTGGGCCAGGTGTGCCCTTTTTGTGTCTCCATAGCATCCTGTGTTTATTCATATTGTAGCACTTGCCACTGTGTATTAGAATTGCAGTCTATCTTTATTTTTTGTCTCTGTTCCCTGACTATAGGCTCCTTGATGGCAGGGACCATACCTCATTGCCTTGGGTGTCTTTGCACCAAGTTACTCCCAGGAAGGACAAAAAAAGTCTTGTGGGGAAAATGATGACTTCCATTTTGGACATGTGTTCAAGTTGCCTGTGGTATGCCCAGTTGGATATGGTAGTAGACAGTAGCATATGCAGGCCTGGAGCTCAAGGAGATAGGTCAGATATAGACTTGAGAATTATCATTATTTTTGTGGTAGCTGAAAACAAACAACAAAACATGAGCAAGGATGCTGCCCCCAGGGAGTGTTTGTTAGAAAAGCCAGGGGGCTGAGGATACTGGAAAACATCAGCAAAGAGGGAGACTACTGCATAAACCAGGCAAACCTGGTATCAAGAATCTAGTGGAGAGAAAAACATTTTCCAAAAGAAAGAAGTAGTGAACTCTACGTTTCAGAGAGAGCCACTGGTTACGGCAGTGTGGAAGCCATTAGTGGAACTGATGTGAACAGTTTCAGAATAATGAAGGAAGCCATTTTGCCTGAGTTCCCATACCTCCTTGAAATTCTTAGCAAGCTTCTATGTGAACATTAATAATATAATTCAACAAGTACTCCTGTCTAGTCACTTGCCCAAGGTAGCAATATGGGAAGCAAACTTGAGTTATCTCTCTGCATCTCCCAACAGCCAATCACCAAGTTCAGTTCTGTTTCTTCTCTGTCTCTTCTTTATTTGTCTTATTGTTTCTTACCTGCAGTGCTGCAGTAGTCTCCTGTCTGGTCTTCCTTTCAGTCAATTCTCCACATTCTAGCCAAAGTATTCTTTTATATGGAAAATCTGATCACACTTTCCCCAGGCTGAAACCTTTTGATGCTTTTTCATTATTCTTAGGATAATGCATAGTGAAGTTTTATAGTCTTGTATAACCTGGTATTTGCTTACTTTTCTAGTGTCACAGGCAATTTATTTTTTCCTAAAAGCTCTAGACTCTAGTCCTGGAAACTAGTTTTACTTTCTAAACCCATTATGTGCTCTTTTATCTACAGGCCCTTATACTTATTGGTCTCACACTCTGGAACACTCTTCTTTTGCTTTTCACCTTGCTATCTCTTACTCATTCTTCAGGGCTCAGCTCAGACATAACTTGCGCCAGGATGTCCTCCATGTTACCCTTAACTCTGTTAGGTGCCCACTGTATGTTCGCAGAGCTCCACGTACTGTCTTTAACTCCTCATCATCCTCATTACCATGCTTTGTAATCCCTTCACTGTGATCTCTGTGAAGACAGGGAGTGATGGTTTTGCATATTTTGTATTCTCAGATGCAGCCCAGTAACTGGCTCAAAGTAGATACCAAACAAATGTTATTGAGTATTTGGTAGAAAAAGTCTTTTTTTTGAGATTTTAGAAGAAGGCAAGGAAGACCATATGGCCCATTGGAGATTAATTTTAATTATGTGTCCCTTCTGAAATGTCATCTCTTGTTCAGGCCTTAAGAGTCCAAATTACACACTTTCAGCTACAATTTTAATGGGTGATGTGCTATATACCTAGGGTAGAGACCATTTAATTTCTTACTTATTCCTATCAGTTTGACTTGAGGGAAACAGGTATATAGGAGAGGGAGAGAGAATAGACAATATCTATAAATAATATGGTCACCTTGACAGTACTAAATTTGCTTACATATAGAAGATAGAAATGAAAGAGATATTGCTTATAACCACAATAAGTTTTATGTCTTTTATTCTACAGTTATTTGTTTCATTACATCTGCCAAGACAGGATTGTATATCTTTGTATCACTGATGATGTAAGTAATTTGAAGACATGTTGCTGTTTAACTGTGTGTACTGTTAATAGAGTCAGTTTTCTAATTATCTATATCTGGGTGGGTAAAGCTGATGTGAATGTAACTGTCCATAGCTGGGAATTTTTTTCTGTACTTTGCATTTATCATATAGAGCAGCAAATGACAAGAAAAGTTGATAATCTGGTTATATGCAAATCAGCTCAGTTTTGGTAGAATTTTAGCTTAACCTCTTGTGACTTCCACATTTATCCTTTCATGTAGTGAGAATTGGTGTTCATAATTATGACCCTTTGGTGGCAAATCATTTCTAAATTTATCTGAAATATTGAATAGATTATTTCATACTCTAATTAATAATGAATTTTTTAATACATATAGGTTTTGGAAAGCAAAATCACAGTACATTGTCAGCTTTATAAATCTGTCACATTGTTAGGTTGTTTTTTGAGTGTTTGTAGGTTCTAGATCCAAAATGCTCAATAACTTAACAGCACCATCATGGTCCTTTCTCTTTGGTATCATTAGTGCAGGCTTCCTCCTAGACACATTCCCCTTACGGTTGCATGGAGCTTCATGCTTATTTAAATATTCATGTCCAGAGAAGAGGGACTATGTCTTCCCAAGTCTCTTATTTTAGGAATGAGGAAACTTTTCCCAGTGTACACACTACCTTCAGTGTGGACTTCCTTTCATGTCTTATTGGCTGGGAATAGGTTACATACTTATTTCTTTGTTGATCACTGACAAGAGGCATGGAATTTGCATGATTACCATCAGTCAGGGTTCTTAACCTTTGTTTTGTCATAGACCCCTTTGATACTCATGGGCCCCTCCCAGAATGTCTTAAAATGTTTGAAATAAAACACATGCTTATAATCTTACTACACTGATGGACAGTGACTGCAATGGGATATGGGGGGGGACTTAATAATAAGGGTGAATATAGCAACCACATTGTTTTTCATGTGAAACCTTCATAAGAGTGTATTTCAGTTATGCCTTAATACAAAAAAAGCACATGCTTATAAGTGAAACCAATTATATTGAAGTCAAAGTATTTTAAAAATTGATATGGTAATGTGTATGCTTCTTTATGAAATAATTAAATAAGATCTAATCATGAGTCTAGTAACTAATAATTTTGAAGTGGTAATGAGTATAAATGATATTTCAAGATGTCTATAGCTGATAGTGTATGAAAAATATTTCTATTGGTGACAGAATCATAGGTACTGTATAATACTACTCTGATTTGTTACCTACATTCACAATTGAAATTTAAAGATGGTGAAAATAACAGTGCAATTTTTTTTCTATCTAAGTATATGGGCCCCATGAATTTAGACCATTGACCCCAGTTCAAGAACCCTTGGCTTAGACTAATCATCTTGGGTGAAATGGAGATGAGTGTCAACCACAGTGATCATCTCAATGATTTTTATCCCTGGTTTCACTTTATTTTCTACAATTATTTTAAAAATCCAGCCATATCTGAAATAACTGATATAAAAATTAGAGTAGATGAGAAATATCACTAAATTTGGGATGGTAGATCAGCCTTACATTTTTTTGAGCTATTGTTTGATTGATACACACATACACACACACACACACACACACACACACACACACACTTACTTTTTGAATGCCTGGGAGTAGACAAGAGTACATCACTTGTTCTTTTCAAATGTACCAACACTATTGATAAAAATTACTTCACACTTTATGACAGTAGTGTTATCTTAATGTGTGAAAGACTATTATTATGGATTTATTAATCATCTTGTGCTAGGCCTTCTAATAGATCCTGTGAAAGATATAGAGGAAGTAAAACCCAATTCCATCTCTCAAGAAGCTAGCCTAGGTGCTGTTATCTTCAGTTGGCAGTAACCAAACACATTTGGAGTGGACACTCAGCTCTTTCATTTACTAGTTGTTTGACCTTTGGCAAGTTAGTTTTCTTTTCAGAACCTTTGCTTCCTTATCTGTAAAGTGAGGTCAGTGCTACTTCCTCTTTATAGAACCATTGCTCAGTAAACGTTATTTTTTCTTATGGTTGTTGTTAATCATGCATGCATATCATCTTTGTTTCCTTTCTAATGTGAACTCTGTGTTGGTCTCTTTTCAGGATTTTGAACGTTCCCGAGCCTTTAATTTTCTAAATGAGATAAAGAAGAGGTTCCAGACTACATATGGTTCAAGAGCACAGACAGCACTCCCATATGCCATGAATAGCGAGTTCTCAAGTGTCTTGGCTGCACAGCTGGTAAGATATTTTTCAAGATACAGTATTTTGATTCATATCTTCTGTATTACCTTAAAGTGTCATGAATATAGGGGGACTCTGACCTGCAATATATTTTTCTGACTGTGTTATTATACACCAGCATAATAAAACTTACAGGATAAAAAAAAAATTAAGGGGCCATTTTAGGGTGGGAAGTTAATAATTGGTGATATTCTCTATTAATAGTGGTCAGAGTGTCTTGAGATTGAACATTAAATACTATTTCAACTACCTATCTAGTAAGTCCACTCACCATACCAAATTATCTCTTAACCTATATATATATTAACCTCCTACCCTCCCATGAAACAGAATTATGTTTTGAACAGCTGAAATTGGTCATTTGAAAGTCTGTTCATCTGTATGAATACCTAATTGTCAGCTCAGTGAAGTTTTACATATGTAAACACCTGTGAGATACCCTCTTTTTAAGATAGAAAACATGTCCATGATCCTGAAAGTTCCATGTCCCTTTGTAGTCAGTCCCCTCCCTCATACTCTGCCCCAGGCAACCACTGCTCTCTTTTCTGTCACTAAAAATTAGTTTTGTCTTTTCTAGAATTTCCTATAAATGGAATCATACACATTATGTACTCTTTTGTGTCTTGTTTTGCTCATTGTAAGACTTTTGATATTCATTTGTGTTGTGTAAATCACTAATTCCTTTTTTTACTGAGTAGTATTGTATGCATATATCACAATTTGTTTATCTATTCACCTTTTTTTGGATATTTGAGTTGCTTCCAGTTTTCAGCTATCATAAATAAAGCTGTTATGAACATCCATGTATAAGTCTTTTTATTCCTCTTTGGTAAATACCTGAGAATGAAATGGCTGGTTCATATGGTGAATGAAGTTTAATTTTATAATACATTAAAAAAATTTTTTCCAAAGTGGTTGTACAGTTTACATTCCCACTAGCAGTTCTAGTGTTTCTGCATCCTTGCTAACACTCATTATGGTCTGTCTTTTAAATTTTAGCCATCCTAGTGAGTGTATAGTTGTATCTCATTGTGGTTTTAATTTGTATTTCTCTGATGACTAATGGTTGAGATCTTTAAAATTTACTTACTAAATTTAATCTATGAAACTGAGTGCAAAGACATAAGTTCTATCTATGATTGTGTTGTGAAAAAAAGACTTACTGTAATTGAATTCAACTTCCTTTTCACTTCTCTTGTAAGTGTTCTTTTTAATAGTATTTTTGAGTCTTACACTTCTAAATGTGCATTCCCCTGGGGGTGAAGTTTCTTTAAATAGTTAAAATATTTATTATTCAATAAGTTGGTTTGCTTCATATTACCAGCATTCATATATATGAAACTGAAACATCACCAACAAAAATACACCAATCCATAGTGAGAAGTGAAGAGAGTCAGCTAGCAGCAAAACCTTCAACTTAGCCAGTTTGTTATTAGCTTTAGATCTGTTTGTGACCCTCTGAACAAGTCTGTACCAGGACCCTTGTCTATAAATGGAGATAATAATAGTATCTTCATAGAGTTTTCGGGTGAATTAAATAATATCCCCTATTTGAAGCATTTAGCACAGTGAAGTGACTGGAGTACTGTGTATTAAGCACACCATAGTTCTTAGTGATGGATAATAATTTGAAAATATATATTGTCATCAGTGTCTTAGATTTCTAGATCTTATAAGAAACCAATGAAAATAAGGACACATTCTGATCCCAGCAGATGCTCAGAAGCTGGCCAGCCCCTACCTCATCTTACCCAGAAGTGGGGAATAATTTAGGGTGCCCATTCCCTGCCCTGTTCCCCTGCCCCAAGTATAGTCTTCTTTAGTCCTTTCTTCCTTGTTTGAGCACAGATTATATAACCACCTATTTCTGCCCCAAGAGTCTCAGATGTATATTTGATATAATATATATATATATATTTTTTTTGGTATAATTAATATAAAATCATATGAGTAACATTGTAGTTACTAGATTCCCCCCATTATCAAGTCCCCACCACATACCCCATTGCAGTCACTGTCCACCAGCATAGTAAGATGCTATAGAGTCACTACTTGTCTTCTCTGTGCTATACTGCCTTCCCCGTGCTCCCCCCATACATTATGTGTGCTAATCGTAATGCCCCTTTTTCCCCTTCTGCCTCCCTTCCCACCCATCCTCCCCAGTCCCTTTCCCTTAGGTAACTGTTAGTCCATTCTTGGGTTCTGTGAGTCTGCTGCCGTTTTGTTCCTTCAGTTTTTGCTTTGTTCTTATGCTCCACAGATGAGTGAAATCATTTGGTACTTGTCTTTCTCCGCCTGGCTTATTTCACTGAGCATAATAGCCTCTGGCTCCATCCATGTTGTTGCAAATGGTAGGATTTGTTTTCTTCTTATGGCTGAATAATATTCCATTGTATATATATATGTACCACCTCTTCTTTATCCATTCATCTACTGATGGACACTTAGGTTGCTTCCATTTCTTGGCTATTTTAAATAGTGCTGCGATAAACATAGGGGTGCAGATGTCTTTTTCAAACTGCACTGCTGCATTCTTAGGGTAAATTCCTAGGAGTGAGATTCCTGGGTCAAATGCTATTTCTATTTTGAGTTTTTTGAGGAACCTCCATACTGCTTTCCACAATGGTTGAACTAGTTTACATTCCCACCAGCAGTGTAGGAGGGTTCCCCTTTCTCTGCATCCTCGCCAGCATTTGTTGTTCCTAGTCTTTTCTGTGTTGGCCATCCTAACTGGAGTGAGGTGATATCTCATTGTGGTTTTAATTTGCATTTCCCTCATAATTAGCCATGTGGAGCATCTTTCCATGTGCCTGTTGGCCATCTGAATTTCTTCTTTGAAAAAGTGTCTGTTCATATCCTGTGCCCATTTTGTAATAGGATTATAGGCTTTTTGTTTCTTGAGGTGTGTGAGTTCTTTATATATTTGGATGTGAACCCCTTGTGGGATATGTCATTTACAAATATGTTCTCACATACAGTAGGATGCCTTTTTGTTTTGTTAATGGTGACCTTTGCTATACAGAAGCTTTTTAGCATGATGTAGTCCCATATGTTCATTTTTTATTTTGTTTCCCTTGCCTGAGGAGATACATTCAGGAAAAAGTTGCTCGTGTTTATATTCAAGAGATTTTTGCTTATGTTTTCTTCTAGGAGTTTTATGGTTTCATGACTTACATTCAGGTCTTTGATCCATTTTGAGTTTAATTTTGTGTATGAGGTTAGACAACAATCCAGTTTCATTCTCTTACATGTAGTTGTCCATTTTTGCCAACACCAGTTGTTGAAGAAGCTGCCATTTCCCCATTGTATATCCATGGCCCCTTTATCATATATTAATTAATCATATATGCTTGAATTTATATCTGGGCTCTCTAGTCTGTTCCACTGGTCTATGGGTCTGTTCTTGTGCCAGTACCAAATTGTCTTGATTACTGTGGCTTTGTAGTAGAGCTTGAAGTCAGGGAGCGTAATTCCCCCAGCTTTAGTCTTCCTTTTCAGGATTGCTTTGGCTATTCAGGGTCTTTTGTGGTTCCATATGAATTTTAGAACTATTTTCTCTACTTCGTTGAAGAATGCTGTTGGTATTTTGATAAGGATTGCATTGAATCTGTAGATTGCTTTAGGCAGGATAGCCATTTCAACAATATTAATTCTTCCTATCCATGAGCACAGGATATGTGTTTCCATTTATTGGTATCTTCTTTAATTTCTCTCATGAGTGTCTTGTAGTTTTCAGAGTACAGGTCTTTCACTTCCTTCGTTAGGTTTATTCCTAGGTATTTTATTCTTTTTGATGCAATTGTGAATGGAATTGTTTTCCTGATTTCTCTTTCTGCTAGTTCATTGTTAGTGTATACGAATGCAACAGATTTCTGTGTGTTAATTTTGTATCCTGCAACTTTGCTGAATTCAGATATTAGATCTAGTAGTTTTGGAGTGGATTCTTTAGGGATTTTTATATACAATATCATGTCATCTGCAAACAGGGACAGTTTGAATTCTTCCTTAGCAATCTGGATACCTTTTATTTCTTGGTGTTGTCTGATTTCTGATTGCTGTGGCTAGTACCTCCAGTACTATGTTGAATATAAGTGAGAGGAGTGGGCATCCTTGTCTTATTCCCAATCTTAAAGGAAAAGCTTTCAGCTTCTCTCTGTTAAGTATAATGTTGGCTGTGGGTTTGTCATATATGGTCTTTATGATGTTGAGGTACTTGCCCTCTATACCCATTTTGTTGAGAGTTTTTCTCATGAATGGATGTTGAATTTTGTCAAATGCTTTTTCAGCATCTGTGGGGATGATCATGTGGTTTTTGTCCTTTTTGTTGATGTGGTGGATGATGTTGATGGATTTTCCAGTGTTGTTCCATCCTTGTGTCCCTGGGATGAATCCCACTTGATCATGAGGGATGATCTTTTTGATGTATTTTTGATTTTGGTTTGCTAATATTTTGTTGAGTATTTTTGCATCTATGTTCATCAGGGATATTGGTCTGTAATTTTCTTTTTTTGTGGTGTCTTTGCCTGGTTTTGGTATTAGAATGATGTTGGCCTCGTAGAATGAGTTTGGTAGTATTCCCTCGTCTTCTACATTTTGGAAAACTTTAATGAGGATGGGTATTAGGTCTTCACTAAATGTTTGATAAAATTCAGCAGTGAAACCATCTGGTCCAGGAGTTTTGTTCTTAGGTAGTTTTCTGATTACCAGTTCAATTTCGTTGCCAGTAATTGGTCTATTCAGATTTTCTGTTTCTTCCTGGGTCAGCCTTGGAAGGTTGTATTTTTCTAGAAAGTTGTCCATTTCTTCTAGGTTATCCAGTTTGTTAGCATATAATTTTTCATAGCATTCTCTCATAATTCTTTGTATTTCTGTGGTGTCCATAGTGATTTTTCCTTTTTAATTTCTTATTCGGTTTATGTGTATAGACTCTTTTTATCTTGATAAGTCTGGTTAGGGGTTTATCTATTTTTATTTTCTCGTTGAATAACCAGCTCCTGCTTTCATTGATTCTTTCTATTGTTTTATTCTTCTCAATTTTATTTATTTCTGATCTAATTTTTATTATGTCCTTCCTTCTACTGACTTTGGTCTTCATTTGTTCTTCTTTTTCTAGTTTCATTAATTGTGAGTTTAGACTGCCCATATGGGATTGTTCTTCTTTCCTGAGGTGGGCCTGTACTGCAGTATACTTCCCTCTTAGCACGGCCTTCGCTGCTTCCCACAGATTTCGTGGTGTTGAATTATTGTTGTCGTTTGTCTCCATATATTGCTTCATCTCTGTGTTTATTTGCTCATTGATCCATTGATTATTTTGGCGCATGTTATTAAACGTCCATGTATTTGTGGTCTTTTTCGTTTTCTTGGTGTCATTTATTTCTAGTTTCATACCTTTGCGGTCTGAAACCTGTTTGGTACAATTTCAATCTTTTTGAATTTACTGAGGCTCTTTTTGTGGCCTAGTATATGATCTATTCTTGAAAATGTTCAATGTACACTTGAGAAGAATGTGTATTCTGTTGCTTTTGGATGGAGTTTTCTGTAGATGTCCGTTAGGTCCATCTGTTCTAATATGTTGTTCAGTGCCTCTGTCTCGTTAGTTATTTTCTGGCTGGTTGATGTGTCCTTTGGAGTGAGTGGTGTGTTGAAGTCTCCTAAAATGAATGCATTGCATTCTATTTCCCCCTTTAATTCTGTTAGTCTTTCTTTCACATATGTAGGTGATCCTGTGTTGGGTGCATAGATATTTATAATAGTTATATCCTCTTTTTGGACTCACCTCTTTATCATTATGTAATGCCCTTTGTCTGTTGTTACTTTCTTTGTTTTGAAGTCTATTTTGTCTGATAGAAGTACTGCAACTCCTGCTTTTTTTCTCCCTATTAGTTGCATGAAATATCTTTTTCCATCCCTTTACTTTCAGTCTGTGTATGTTTTTGGGTTTGAAGTGAGTCTCTTCTAGGCAGCATATAGATGGGTCTTATTTTTTTATCCATTCAGTGACTCTATGTCTTGATTGGTGCATTCAGACCATTTACATTTAGGGATGATTAGCGATAGATATGTACTTATTGCTATTGCAGGCTTTAGATTCGTGGTTACCAAAGGTTCAAGGGTAATTCCCTTACTAACACTCTAATTTAACTCACTTAGTATGCTATTACAAACACAACCTAAAGGTTCTTTTTTTTCCTCCTTTTTCTTTCTTCTCCATTCTTTATATATTAGGTATCATATTCTGTCCTCTATCTATCCCTTGATTGACTTTGTGGGTAGTTGATTTGATTTTGCATCTGCTTAGTAATTAATTGTTCTACTTTCTTTGCTGTGGTTTTATTTCCCCTGTGACAGCTATTTAGCCTTATGAATACTTCCATCTATAGCAGTCCCTCCTAAATGCACTGTAGAGGTGGTTTGTGGGAGATAAATTCTCTCAGCTTTTGCATATCTGAAAATTGTTTAATCCCTCCTTCAAATTTAAATGATAATCTTTCCGAATAGAGTATTCTTGGTTTGAGGTCCTTGTGCTTCATTGCATTAAATATATCATCCCACTCCCTTCTGGCCTGTAAGGTTTCTGTTGAGAAGTCTGATGATAGCCTGATGGGTTTTCCTTTAGTATGTGATCTTTTTTCTCTCTCTAGCTGCTTTTAAAAGTCTGTCCATATCCTTCATCTTTGCCATTGTAATTATTATATGTCTTGGTGTTGTCTTCCTTGGGTCCCTTGTGTTGGGAGATCTGTGCACCTCCATGGCCTGAGAGACTATCTCCTTCCCCAGATTGGGGAAGTTGTCAGCCATTACCTCCTCAAAGACACTTTCTATCCCTTTTCCTCTCTCTTCTTCTTCTGGTGCCCCTATTATGCGAATAACGTTCCCTTTGGATTGGTCACACAGTTCTCTCAATATTCTTTCATTCTCAGAGATCGTTTTTTCTCTCTGTGCCTCAGCTTCTTTGTATTCCTCTTCTCTAATTTCTATTCCATTTACCATCTCTTCTACTACATCTAATCTGCTTTTAAATCCCTCCATTTTATGTTTCATTTCAGATATGGAATTTTTTAATGATTGAATCTCCATCCTAAATTCATCCCTGAGTTCTTGAATATTTTTCTGTATCTCCATGAGCCTGTTTATGATTTTTATTTTGTACCCTCTTTTAGGAAGATTGGTGAGTTCAGTTTCATTTGTCCCTTTTCTGGTGTTTCTGAGATTTTTGTTTGAAGCAGGTTCCTTTGATGTTTCATATTTGTATGTGGTGTCCGGAAGTGCCCAGGAGGTCTAGTGTCTGGAGCTGCTCAGCCCCTGGCTTGATGTCGGGGTTGCAGGGGAGCGGTGCTTGTGCCTGGGGGGAGGAAAGTGCTGTTTCCTGCTTTCCGGCTTCAGTGCCTGTCTCCACTGTCAGAACCAGTGGGCCAAGCACACAGGTGTAAGCCTCTGCGCTTTGTGTCTGTAACTGCCGTAGGCAGGGTCTCCCTCTGTCTGGCCTGACGCCAGGGCAGGGACTGCCGGTTTGCAAGCTGTTTCCACCAGGCCAGGAGGAAGGCGCAGCAGGGTGAGAATCACAGCTGGGGGGCCTCATAGCTGAGTACCCAGCCAGTGGGATAGAGCGCCTGAAGCTTCTGAAAGGTCCCAACCTGCTGGGCAGAGTGCACCCAGACAACCTTGTCCACCTATCCCTTATCCTGCACAGCAAGCTCCGTGCCAACCCCACCCCTTCAGCAGCCCTTTTGCTGTTGGGAAGCCTCTCAGACCACCCGCCTTTCCTTTGTCCCAGAGCAGCTGGGTGTGGATCCCTGTCCTCCACAAATGGCTGGAATCAGTCTCTCCAAGTATCCCGCCTGTCTTAGCTTTCCAACCTCACTAATCTCCAGAGCACCATGCAATGTAGGATTGTGCTCCCAAAGCAGATCTCCAGGGCAGGGTGTTCAGCCGTTCTAGGCTTCCACCCTCTCCCCTACGTGTTTCTCTTCCTTCCCACCAGTGAGCTGGAGTGGGGGAAGGGCTTGGGTCCCGTTGAATCAAGGCTTTGGTACGTTACCCTGTTTCATGAGGTCTGCGCTGTTCTCCAGGTGTAAGCAGTCTGGTGCAGCCTTCTTTTCTGTTGCTTTTTTAGGGTTAGTTGTATTAACTATTTTCATATTATATGTGGTTTTGGAAGCAGTTACTCTGTCTCACCTCTCATGCCGTCATCTTGAATCTTCCTGATATAATATATTTAGCTGTATTTAAAATAAAGTGATATTTTTATGCTATGACACTACTATTTCATGTGATAGCATTTCTTTTTGCTGTCTATGTTTTTCCCTAGGTCTGGTAACAATTTTTTAATGAAATGACATACATCTTTTGTATCAATAGAGACATAATTTTGTAGCATTCCTCAATGTCATTCAATTTCTTTTTGCTTCCTTATTGTAAATATTGTCTAGGTACCATAAAGTAAATCTTATTTTCTTACAGAAGCATCATTCTGAGAATAAGGGCCTAGACAAAGTGATGGAGACTCAAGCCCAAGTGGATGAACTGAAAGGAATCATGGTCAGAAACATAGGTATGTTTCCTTGCATAGTCCACATGCGTATGGGCAAAAATGATAATAGATTACTTGACTGTTGTCCAATTATTCTAGACAGACATAAATAGCACTTCCTTACTCTTACTATTGGAAGCCAATTGTCAGCTGAAATATGGAGATTACTTACCTGTGACACTACTGCACGAATGGTTTCTTCTCAGTGCTTATGATAATTCTTCATTCTAAATTTGTTTGCTTAGTAAAACTAATTTCTGAGACTGTTCAGCAATCAAGAATAATTTTGTCAGTTTTGGCTGGTGCTACCTAGGTAGCCTATAGTATCAGTAGATACTTCAAGATTAACTATTTGTCCTCCTTAGAAAGTTTGTAGCTCTTGATTGAAAGAACAAATTGGGCTAAGAATTGACTTGTATTCTTCAAAAAATGAACTATGATATAAATTACATTGGCCTATGTTTTGTCAAGAATCTATAGCACATTAAAATAATCTACAAAAATACATAAGTTTATTTTTGATTTGGTTAAACAATTGTGTTTAGACTTAGGATGATGCTCGTTTTCTAAAAGCACTGGTTGTTACCTGTAGTCTCCAGGCCATCCCCCGGGGCAGTACCTCCTAGCAACCTGTTAGAAAGGCAACTTTTTGGGCCCTACCCCAGACCTGTTGAATCAGCAGTGGGAGTGGGGCTCAGCAATCTTTGTTTTCACAAGCCCTCCAGAGAATTCCAATGCATACCTGAGTTTGAGAACCACTCTTTTTAATGTGTCTTCTGAGGGGAATATCTCACAGACAATAACTTAAAATATTGAATAAGTATGACTGTGTAATTGCTTTATAATATATATTTAACTGAGATGTCTAATTTCATGTATGTCCATTTAATTTTAATCTTGGATTTAGTATTTGAATTACTTTTACATTTATTATTAGAACAATCACAAATTATGAGAAGACATTTCAAAAAATTTACTCTTGGTCTTACCATTCTAAAGATTCATTTCCATTTTCTTTAAATTTTTGTCGACATGTATACATAGTTGTAATTATAGTCAGTTTTGTGGAGGCAGTATAATACAGTGATCAAGATTTGGAGTTATATGTGACTGCGTTTGAGTCCTGATTTCATCTCCTGCTTGCTATTGGCCCTTAACTGATCCTTTAACCTCCCTGAGCTTTATTTCCTAATCTGTAAAAAGAAGATAATAGAACCTAAGGTTACCAGGATAAAAGAGGTAATGTGTGTAAAGCACTTTGTGCAGTGTCTGGCACATAGTAAGAGGTGAATGATTGTTAGCCATTACTCTACTTTATACTTACATGGTATTTCATGAGTTATATCATAAGTTATCAATAATGTCCTTATTTTGGACACTCTGGCTCTTTGGGGCAGTGTTACTCAGAATGTTGTTTACAACCAAATAGGGAGATTGCTCCAGAATGTACTTCAGTGCTGTGCTTCTTTCATTGAGAACGTCTTGCTATGAAAATGTCAAATGGACTGAGTTGTGTGCTAGAGACTTAGTTGAAGCAGTAGCAAACACAGGTAGCACTGATTAGAGGTTTCTGTTACAGTAAACCATACTGTTATAAAATGTTTTTGTGCCTTTTGTGTTTTTCTTATTTTGTTGAGATTAATTCCCAGAATTGGATTAATAATAAAAAGGCAGAAACATTTTTGCAGTTCTTGATATATATATCTCTTGGCTATTTGAAGTGATTTTCTTTAATTGATTTTAGTTTTAATTGTATATCTAGATGCAGACTTAGAGAACTTATTGAAAAAAAGACTAATATTTCTTTTCCCTATTTTTTTGGTCACCAAATGTATTTATTTTACCTGAAAGTGGAAGCAGCCAACTGCTTACAGTATTGTTTATTGCAGATGCACAAAGTTCCCAGAAAATGAATCTTTTAATCAACTTATTTTAAGCAACTTATTTATTTTTATAATTACAGAAACAGCAAATTAAAAATGTAGCAAAAGCATTTTTAATATCTCCCTTTGACTTTTCAACAGCTTTACTGAGATATAATTAACATACCATACAATTCACCCCTTTAAAGTATACAGTCCAGTGGTTTTTAGTATATTCACAGAATTCTGCAACCATCACCATAATCAGTTTTAGAACATTTTGAACATTACCCTAAAAAGAAATCCAATAACCATTTATAATCATTCCTCTTTCCTTCAATTTCCAGACCTTAGCAACAATTAATCTTTCTGTCTCAATAGATTTGCCTACTCTGAATATTTCATATAAATGGAATCATATAATATGTGGCCTTTTGTATCTTGGCTTCTTTCACTTAACGTAATGATTTTGAGATTCATTCATGTTGTAGCATGTATCAGTACTTGATTCCTTGTTATGGCTAAATAATATTTCATTTGTATATCTTTGGAGAAATATTTGTTCAAAATCCATTGTTATTTTTTAAGTGGGTTATCTTATTGTTGAGCTGTAAGACTACTTTGTATATTCTGGATACTAGACTCTTACCAGATACATGATAGGCAAATGTTTTCTCACATTCTATGGGTCGTATTTTCACTTTTTTGATTGTGAACTTTGGAGGACAAAGTTTTAAATCTTGATGTTCAATATATTTTTTTCTTTTCTTTCTGTTTTTTGATGTTATATGTAAGAAACTATTGCTAAGCCAAGGTCACAAAGATGTACTCCTGTGTTTTCTTCAAAGAGTTTAGTAGTTTCAGTTCTTACATTTAGGTCTGTGATCTATTTTGAGTTAATGTTTGTCTGTAAGGTGAGGAAGGGTTCCAACTTAATTCCCTCAAATATGTATATCCAGTTGTCCCAGCACCATTTGTTGAAAAGACTTCTTTCCCTACTGAATGTTCTTATCACCCTTATGAAAAATCAGTTATCCATAGGTTTAGTTCTATTATAAATAGATAAAATTTATAGATTATAAATAATATAATAGATAATATAGTAGATAATATTTCTATTATCCATGGGTTTATTTCTGTACTCTCAGTCCTGTGTCATTTATGTATATGTCTGTCCTTATGCCAGTACTACACTGTTATGATTATTATAGGTTTATAGTAAGTTTTAAAAATTAGGAAGTATGAATCTTCCAACTCTGTTCTTCTTTTTCAAGATTGCTTTGTCTATTCTGGATACCTTTCATCTCCAGAAGACTTTTAGGATGATCTTGTCAGTTTCTGCAAAAATAGTAGCTGAGATTTTGATAGGGATTGTGTTGAATCTATAGATCAATTTAGGGAACATTGCCAGTTTAATAACATCAAACTTCTAATCCATGAACATGAGATGTCTTTTAATTTCTTTAGGTCATCTTTAATTTTTTTCCACAGTGTTTTGTAGTTTTCAATGTACAGGTCTTACATGAGAAAGATTTTTTCCTTCACCAAGCATTAGGCTCCTCTGAGCTGTCATTTTGATTAGGCCTCATTCTTTGCCTCTGTCTTTGGCCTGCCTAAGCCCCTTGTTAGCTAAGTCAATCCCATACCCTTGATAGCTGATCACCCTTGATAGCTGATCACCCTTGATGACTGATCAAGTTCCTCATCCTCTACCTTTGATGTGTAATTCCTTGGCCTTATATTTCACTGTTGAGTATGATATTAACTATGGATTTGTCATATATGGCCTTTATTATATTGAATTACGTCCTTCTATGCTCAAGTTTTAGAGAGTTTTTATCATGAAGTGATGTATTTTGTCAAACATTTTTTCTACATCTTACCTATTAAGATAGTCATACATTGTTATCTTTTGTTTTATTAATGCGGTATATCTCACATGTATTAATTTGTGTATGTTGAACTATCCTTCTATCCCAGGGATAAATCCCACTTGGTCATGGCATATGATCATATTAATCTGTTGTTGAATTCATTTTTTTGTTTGTTTGCCTAGGAACATCTTTATTTCTCCTTCACATCTGAAGGATAACTTTGTTGTTTAGGGTATTCTTGGCTGGCAGTTTTGCCTGCAATACTTTGAATATATCATTCTTGTTTCCTTCCTTACTATTTTTGAGAAGTGTCAAAATAATTTCTATTTAATAGTGTCCCTCTTTGAACATCTTTCTTACTTTGCTTCCTAAGTATTTTTTGTTGTTATTGTAAATGGAATTTTTCTTTGATTTTTGAATTGTTCATTGCTAATGTATAGAAATAAAATTGATTTCTGTATATTGATCTTGTAGTATGCAACCTTGTTGAATTTGTTTCTTTTAATAGCTTTTTAGTGAGTTCCTTGTGATTTTTTATGTACAGGATTATGCCATCTAAAAAGAGATTATTCTAATTCTTTATTTCCAATCTATATGCCTTTCATTTCTTTCTCCTGCCTAATTGCTCTGGTTAGCACCTCCAGTACAATGTTGAATAAAAATGGCAAAAGTAGACATCCTTGTCTTTTCTTGATCTTAGGGGGAATCTTTTATAGTAAATTATGATGTCGGATATAGGTCTTTCATAGATGCCCTTTATCAGGTTGAGGAACTTTCCTTCTATTTCTTGTTTTTTTGAGTGGTTTTATAGTGAAAAGGTGTTGGATTTGTCAAGTACTTTTTTGCATCTGTTGAAATGATCATACGGTTTTTGTCCTTTATTCTGTTAATACAGCATATTACAATAATTGACTTTTGGATGTTCAATCAACCTTGCATTTATGAAATAAATGTCACTTCATTATCATGTATAACCCTTTTTATATATTGCTGGATTCATTCTGAGAGTATTTTGTTAAAGATTCTTTTTTTTTATTAAGCTATCATTGATATACACTCTTATGAAGGTTTCACAAGAAAAATGTTGTGGTTATTACATTCACCCTTATTATCAAGTCCCCCCCTGCATACCCCATTGCAGTCACTGTCCATCAGTGTAGTAAGATGCCACAGAGTCCCTATTTGTCTTCTCTGATCTACACTGTCTTCCCCATGACCCCACACACACCATGTGGGCTAATCATAATACCCCACAATCCCCTTCTCCCTCCCTCCCCACCGCCCTCCCACACCCCTCCCCTTTGGTACCCGCTAGTGCCTTGGAATCTGTGAGTCTGCTGCTATTTTGTTCCTTCAGTTTTGCTTTATTGTTATACTTATTGAGGATTCTTTTATGTCTGTATTTATAAGAGATCTGTTGATTTCTTTTGTTGTGATGTATTTTGTTACCAGAGTATTACTGGTCTCAGGATGACTTGAGATGTGTTCCTTCCTTTTCTATTTGGAAGAGTTTGTGAAAAAGAGGTATTCTTCTTGAAATGTTTGGTAGAATTCACCATTGAAGCCATTTGTGCCTGGGATTTTGTTTGTGGAAAGTTTAAAAATTACTGATTCAGTCTGTTTGTTGTAGCTCTTTTCAGATTTTCTATTTCTTCTTGAATCTGTTGTGTGTCTTTCTAGGAATTTATCCATTTCATCTAAGTTACTTAATTTGTTGACCATACTCTTATTCATAGTATTCTCTTAGGATCACTTTCATTTGTATGAAATTAATAGTGATTACTTTAGCAATTTGAGTCTTCTTTTTTTTTCTTGGTTAATTTATGCAAAGGTGTGTGTTAATTTTGTTGATATTTAAAAAAACCTACTTTTGGTTTCATCTATTTTCTCTATTGTTCTTCTGTTCTGTATTTAATTTTTTCTGCTCTAATCATTATTTCCTTCCTTCTTTTAGCTTTGGATTTAGTTTGCTCTTCTTTTTCCAGTACGTTAAGGTAGAAAGATTATTAATTTGAAATCTTTTGTCTTAGTCTTCTCAGACTGCTATAAGAAATCACTATAAACTGGGTAGTGTAAACAACAGAAACTTATTTTCTCACAGTTCTGGAGGCTGGAAGTCTGAGATCAGGGTGCCTGCATGGTCAGATTCTGGTGAGAGCCCTCTTCTCAGCTTGTAGATGGCACCTTCTCACTGTCCTCACATGGCAGAAAGTGAGACAGAGAGCAAGTTCTCTGGTGTCTAAGGGCACTAATCCTGTCATAAGCCCTCATGGCCTTATCTAAATCTAATAACTTCTCAAAGCCTCCTCTTCACATACCATCACATTGGGAGTTAGGGATTCAATATATGAATTTGTGGGGCCACAATCCAGTCCCTAACATTAGTGTTTACTGCTATAAATGTCCTTCTGTTACTGCTTTTGCTTCATCCCATAGGTTTTCCTTTATTACTAATTTCTAATTCCATTCCATTGCCAAGTCCAACAGCTGAGGCCCCTCAAAGTGAATTTCTTTGCTCTTTTTCCTGTGTATTGGTCACACTTTCCTGTTTCTTCTTATAACTCATAAATCTTTGATGAAAACTGGATATTTTAATGTGTTATAGCAACTCTAGGTACTGATTCCCAACCCCCACAGTTTGTTGTTTGCTTGTTTATTATTTTGTGACTGGACTGGACATTTTTCTTGAAGTAAATTTTCCCATAGTGTGCAGTCTGTAATGTCAGTTTTCAAAGGGAACAGCCTCGAGCATGTGCATGGTCACCTTGGAATGGCAACTCTCTTTGAGTATCTCTTTTCCTGATCTTCCTGTTAAGCTTCTAGCTGGTCTGCCTCTCTTAGTGTCTTATCCAGCTGTTAGCCTCTGCTAATCACAGGCTAATTGCTCTATATTTTCCCTGACAGTTCCCTAGACATAAATTGCTCCAGTCTTATCTAATTAGATTTGGGCTCCTTTGTCTTTGAGGCCAATCTTAGATGCTTGTTCTGACCTCAGGAGAGTTCTTAGCTCTCATTTCCCCTTGTACTCTGAGTTAAAGTTCTAGCTGGCTTGTGGTTTAGCTAGTTCTCATGAAGTTCCTCGTCTCATCTTAACTGCTTACCTTCAGAGTCTCCATCCAACCCTTAGGCTTGAATGTCCCCATACTCTTCTCCAAATAAAGTCTGTATTTCTAGGGAAAGCTCTCTATTACTAAGGCCTGCCTCTTCCCCTGGGAACAACTTCTGAGCCACTGCTCTGAAGCTGTGGATAGGGACAGTGGACTGCTTCTGTAGGAATGACACCCATGATCTACCGGTGGAGTGCTGGGTAACCATGGTCTTTTTGGCTTGCCTTTCCCAATGTGATATCTCCACTCCATGAGTAAGTTGATGCAGTATCAAGGCCCAGTATTCTTGGCTTGCCACCTGAGGTAGAGCTTCTGCCCTGTGTGTAGGGGCTTGGTGGAGGAAGAGAGCCCCAGATGTATCAGTCATGCCTGCCTGGAATAGAGCTTCTGCATCATGGGGCTGAGGGTGGGTTGGGGTGGGAGGATAAATGCTGCTGACTTGGCCCTCCTGGGGAAAAAGCAGTCTTTGACTGGTACCTGGGGAGAAAGAGAGCCCTTAGGTTTTACTTGCAAGTAAAGCTTCCATCTCACTGAGCTAAGGGATGGAGCAGGTCATGGCTCAAATGCCACAGAGTTTTCACTTCTTACTGAGAGTTAGTTGATTTTCTTGTATAAATGTTTCTTATTTGCTGTATGCCCTTAGGACATTCATGGTTTTCAGAGACTTTAAATGGTGGCTGTTTGTCTTTATAATTTTTGCCAGTTTTGGTGGTTTTGTTGGAGAGGGGGTTGGTGGAGCTTCTTCACACTGCGATTCCAGAAGTGCTCAACTCTCACTCATTTTCAGGGTTCCATATACATATACAAATTTTTTTTACTCATACATCATACCTTTTTAATTTAGAGGTTTGCAAACTATAGTTTGTGGATCAAATCTACATAAAGGTTCATTGGAACACAGTCATGCCCAATACTCACATACTGTTTATGTCTGACAGAGTTGAGTAATTGTGACCAAGACTGTTTGGCACACAAAGCCAAAACTATTTAGTATCTGGCCCTTTACAGGAAAAAAACTGCCAATCATACTTTAGTTGATAGTCTTTACCAAAGTCTTTTATTACTTAAATATATAAGTGCTTCTGTAGTAAATGTGAGTTGTCAAGAATACCAACTGTAATTAAAATCACATTTGGCTTAATGACAAAAGTAGCAGGTTTGTAATATGAACATATTTTCTGTTTTTCCAACATTTTCAGATCTGGTAGCTCAGCGAGGAGAAAGATTGGAATTACTGATAGATAAAACAGAAAATCTCATGGATTCAGTAAGTATGGGATATGATAACACTTTTCAGGTTGTGAAGTAGAGAAACTATGGTTGATGGCTATATAATAGGAAAATTGTTAAATTTAATACTGCTTTTTTTCTTTCTAACCTCCATTATGTGATTTAAATTGTGATAATGAGGACAATAATGAGGAATAGAAAAAAAAAGCCACAAACCATTAAGGAAGTTTTTTTGTGGAAAACATACTCAATATACAGAAACAATTTTTTTAAAGCTTTGGAATGCTGCCTACATAATTTAGCACCTCAGCTGCGTACACTGGTCTGTTTCTGTACATCTTGTAAAACATGAAACAAATAAAAGAAAGTTACCACCCACTATGAATCCTGAAAACTGGTCAGTTCACTCAGTCTTTTGCTTACCGTGATAGCTTGAGCTTTCCTTGTATCAAGCAAGAGTCATAGATTAGGAAGGGCCAATGAGTCTCAAAGGAATCATTGTGTCCCTGTGACCTACTTATGCTACAGTTACTTGTGTCTTTGCATTTTCCTTCTGGTTTAAGTGGATGAAGGTTTTTAAGAAAGATGATAGATGTAGGGTGAATAGAAGGAGGGCATATAGATCAGTTATAGCTTAGGTCTACACAATTACAAATTTAAATGCAGAGAAATTTACACTTTGAAACTGATCAGTGAGTTTTTCAAGGTTAAAAGCACAAGTTTTAGAATCAGGCTGCCTGTGACTGAATCCAATCTCTGCCACTTACTAGTTATGTGACCTTAGACAAGTTACTTAATCTCTTTATGCCTTAGTAAAATGGAAATGTACCTACTTCATAGTGTTTTGAGGGTTAAATCAGATAATGCACGTAAAATATAGTAAGAGCCATTTAAATGTTTACTGTTATTGTCAATTTCACAGGGACATCTATTAAGAGTAGGTCCTACGAGAATAAGTTTTTTTCATCAGAGCACATGGTAATTGGAGGAGGGATGGCACCATACAGCAAGTCAAAACACTGGGACTCTATAATGGCTCACTTTATTACCCATTGCTAGGGGGCAAAGAGGGCAAAGAGGTATCTGATCCCAGATCTTCAGACCAATTTCTTTGGTACTTCCAGTCCATTTCTTAGCTATTCTTAATCCCTGAAGATTACCCTGTTTAAGTGGAATGGTCTGTGTTTGACTAGTAGTAGTATAGTCTGTACTTTCCAAAGAAAAGTCACTTTAATTTTGTTGACTACATGACACAGAATAATAAAAGGTAGTCATTAACTAACAGGTGTCTCTCTTTATGAAGGAATAACATACATACAATAAAGTACAGCAAGTATACTACTTTTAATTGTGCAGCTCAGTAATTTTTTTTACATATGTCTATACCCATGTAATCGCCACCTAGGTCAAGATATGAAACATTTGTAATACCTTAGAAGGCTGCTTCATACCCCTTCTAGTTAATAATCCCCCAAAGAGGTAACCATTTTTCTGACTTACATCATCCTAGATAATGTTTTGCCTATTCTTAAAATGTATATAGAATCATATGTTACATACTCTTTCATGTCTGGTCTCTTTCACTCACCATTGTGCCTATGAGATTCATCCATGTTGAATATACTGATAGTTTATTCCTTTTTATTGTACTATTCCATTGTATAAATCTACCTACTATAATTTATCCATTTTCCTCTTTTGTCTTTCTGTGTTTCATTTAGGATAGTTTCTATTGCTGTTTTCAAGTTTACTTATCTTGTCTTCTGTAGTTTATAATATACTATTACTCCCATTTCATGTGTTTTTCATCTCTAGAAGTTTGATTTGGATCTTCCATGCGTCTCCTTACCAGGTGCATGCTTTCCTCTACCTTCTTGAATATATGAAGTAGATTTATAATTGAAATGTTTATTTCACTTACATGTAATGTAAATATTGATAGAGTTGGATTTAAGAAGTTTTGTTGTTCTTTGGTTTTTATTTGTCCTGTCCTCTGTTCTTTTTCTTTTTCATTTTAAAAAGTTGTTTTATTATATCACCTTTTGGTTTTTAAACTGCTTTATTGACTTATTTCTTTATTGATAAATAATTAACAGACCATACAGTGGACCCATTTAAAGTGTACAGTTCAATGGGTTTTGGTATATTACATTATAATTTTTAAAATTGTAGTAAGATATATATAACATAAAATTTGCCATTTTAACCATTTTTAAACATATAATTCAGTGACATTAGTTACAGTCACAGTGGTGTGCAACCAACACCCACATATTTCCAGAACTTCTTCACCCCAGACGTACTCTCTGTAGCCATTAAATAATTACTCTCCATTTCCTCTACCCCAGCCCCTGGTAACCTCTAATCTACTTCCTGTCTCTATGAATTTGCCTTTTCTAGGTACCTCATGTAAGTGGATTCCTGCAGTAGTTGACCTTTTATATCTGGCTTATTTCACTTAGCACAATATTTTCAAGTTTTATCCATGTTGTAGCATGTATGAGAACTTCATTTCTTTTTATGGGCAAATAATATTCCGTTGTATGTATATACCACATTTTATGTACTCATCTGCTGATGGACCTTTGGGTTGTTTTTATCTTTGGCCTATTGTGAATAATGCTGCTATGGACATTGGTGTGCAAGTATCTGTTGGAGTCACTGTTTTAAATTCCTTTGGGTCTGTTCCTAGGAATTGAATTGCTGGGTCACATGGTAATTCTGTTTAGCTTTTGAGGAACTGCCAAACTGTTTTCCGTAGTTGCTGCATTGTTTTATATTCCCACCAACAATGTACAAGGGTACCAGTTTTTCTATATCTTCACCAACACTTGATATTTTCCATCTTTTTATTATAGCCAGCCTGGTGGGTATGAAGTGGTATCTTATTGTGGTTTTGTCTTGCATTTTCCCTAATGACTAATGATGTTGAGCATCTTTCCATGTGCTTATTGGCCATTTGTACATCTGTGTTGGAGAAATTATTCAAGTCCTTTGCCCATTTTTTAATAGGGTATCATCAGGTGCTAATGAAACTATCTACATGGATTGAAGAGGCCATCAGGCTGGTCAGCTTGCCCTTGTCATTCTCACAGTTATTATTCTATCTTGTTCTCTTCTTCCCACCCCACCCCATCCCCAAGGGAAGCTTTGGTAAGGTGTAACAATTGTACTTTATAGCTGAACTGGTTTTATATAGGTGATTTGCCAATGTTCAAATATTGACCTAAGGATTGTGGAGGAATTGCCACCTCACCCTGTTGAATCACATGACTGTATTTAGGTTTATTACTTTTGTTGCTCACTACTATTTCTTATCCACATTATTTTCCTTTTTCTTGGGTTCCTTATTGTGATTTTGTTTGTGAGTAATTGCAGGGTTTAGGCAACTGAGAAGTTCACCAACTATACAGTTTAGAGGGCACAGTCCCCAAGACTACCCTCAGTTCTAATACCAACTACAAGTTTGTTTCTTCCCAAAACCTCCCTCAGGTAATAATTTACTAGAAGGACTCAACAGGCTACCATGAAAGCTTTTATACTCACAGATGTGCTTTATTACAGGCAAAGGATACAGATTCAGCTCAGCCAAGGGAAGAAGCACACAGGGTGAAGTTTGGGGAGGTACCAAACCCAGAACTGTTGTCCTGTCCCCATGGAGTCAGGACACATAACTCTTCCAGCATAGAGGTGTGGCAGTATCACAGAGTACTGTCCAGTAAGGAAGCTTACCTAATCCTCATTCAGTTTTTATTGAAGTATGATTACATAGGGATGATTCACTGCCTACTTGCTCGATCTCAGTCCCAGTCTCTAGCTCCTGTAGGTGTGACCCAAAGCCTGTACCCTAAATCATATAGTTGGTATTTCTGGAGTGCCTAGTCCCTACACTAAGTCACACTGTTACTATTTGGTTAGCCCATGGCCCCCACAACAGCAAAGATTACCTCTTATGAGCTGAGGGTAAAAGTCAGACCCCTTTTTGGGCAAGGTTAAGTTCTTTAGTACACAGTGCAGTTGATGGGCATTTGGGTCATTTCGAATTTTGAAATAATACAAATAGTGCAGTTATAAACATTTTTATATGTGTCTTTTGGTGAACTTCAGCATGTATCTCTGTTGGATGTATACCTAGGAGTGGACTTGCTGGGCTATTAGGGGATTTTATTGTTTATTTGTTTTAAACTGCATATGTCATGGTGAGAATAGTTCAGTAGATGTTGAGAAATTGATGTTGCAAAAGAAAATGGATAACTGAAGGAGTGAAGTTCTTTGGGTTTTGGCCCTCATACAAGTACATACATATCTTTCTTTGGAAATTGAACATGTTTTTATGGCCCCAAATCCCAGCATTATACTGAGTAGAAGAAGCAAATGTGTTTGCAGACAGCTGGCTTAGAAGGCGCCTTTCCTATTGGAAGCATAAAGAGGAAAAGGATTCCACTAGCAGGAAGAGCCACTTCTGTTTCTTAACATCATGTGTATTGCTTCAGTGGTGAAGCAAAAGGAGGGAAGCCTTTTCAGTGGGCTCATATTGCTTACCACAGACCGGCAGAGTCCTGCTTTGGGGAACTAGTGATTATGAATGGCCAGTCTGTAACTGAAGAAAGGGAAGGGGTCAAGAATGTTAAGACTTCAACAAAACTAACAAAAGTAGAAGTTTAACAGGTATTACTGTGAAGCAATCATGTAGTCAGTGCCAGAGATCAAACAATTCTTGCTTCTTTTCTAGTCTGTCACCTTCAAAACAACCAGCAGAAATCTTGCCCGAGCCATGTGTATGAAGAATCTCAAGCTCACTATCATCGTCATCATTGTATCAGTCGTAAGTTTTTGTTCTTTTGATGTGTGAGTTTATTTTTTCAATCTCTAAGAAAGTGGGTTATGGAATTCTTTCTCAATGATTAGCACTCTAAAAAAGAGCTACATATAACTTTTAGTGGTGAAATACATGAACCAAGCAGTAGCTTTCTATGAGGTCACTATGAAATACTATCACTACTTAAACCCCATTTCCTATTGAGAATTGTATGTATGTAAGGAGTCATGCAAGGCTTTTCAAATATTCCTGGATATTTAATGTTGTCTCTACTGAAGTGGGATTCTTTAAAAGTTACATTTTCTAAATGACTCCATATTTTTAAATTATATTTATATTTTCTACTTGATTCCTTTCTCTATATCTGTTTTCTCTTTTATAGTTGATCTGTTTTGTGTTTGGCAACCTTACATAACTCTTACTACTTTTAATAGTTTTGTCAATTGATTCTTCTGTATGCTGTATGTAGGTCAGCAGTCAGCAAACATTCTGTGAAGTGCCAGATAGATAGTAAATATTTCAGGCTTTGAGTGCTACATACAGTCTCTGTTACATAGTCTTTTTTTTTAAATAACCCGTTAAAAATATAAAAACCATTCTTAGCTTGTAGACCAAGAGCTGTAGTTAGCTGACCCCAGCTACAGGTACATGAAATTATGATAAGTCTGTTAATGATTTTATATATGTACACACACATACCCATACACAGTATATATAATTTTTTATAATTACATACACGTATATTGCATTTACTAGCTATGTTGAATAATTGTGGTATCAATGAACATCTTTATTTAGTTCCTGCTTTTAATTGGAATGCTTCTAATATTTCATTTGTAAGAGTGATACTTACTATAAATTCTTGTTAGATTTTTATTGCTAAGTTAAAGAACTTTACTTTTGTATTTACATTGCTAAAAGTTTTTAACAGGGATGGGCATTTGATTTTAGGAAATGATATTTCTCTACCCAATGAACTGATAATGTGACTATTTAAATTTAATATTATTGTATTCAATTACTTTAATAAATGTAATTAACTCCTTTCATTTCTGGAATAAATACTAAGAAGTCATTATGTAGTCTTTTAATTCATCATGAGTTCAATTTGCTAATATTTATTTAGTAGTTCTCTTTTCTTTAAATATACATTAGTCTATATGCTGTTATCCTATTGGAACCCCTACATGAACAGATATTGGACCTCTGGAACTATCTTGCATGTCTAATAACCTTTTTAATATGTGTACACTCCTTTTTTGCATTGCTTTCTGTAAGAATCATTCCACTAACTCTTCCAGCAAAGTAATTTTAGTTTTAGCTCTGTTCATTCTGCTGTCCAACTCTTCTGCTTATTTATTTATTTTTCACAGCCATGCTTTAACTTTCTAAGAACTCTTAGTTTAACCTTTTTTTCATGGAACTTGTGCTTGTTAACAGATGTGCCCTCTTGAATTTCTCTGGACATATATTAAGAGATATATTACAGGAAATTAGCTTACATGATGGTGGGAGCTGGCTAGGCAAGTCCAAAATCTGTAGGGCAGGCTGTCAGGAAGGGCAGGCTGGACTTGTAGGGCAGGAGCAGAGCTGTAATTCACAAGTAGAATTTCTTCTTCATTGAGGAATCATCAGCTCTTCTCTTAAGGCCTTTTAACTGATTGAATCAGGCTCATTCAGATTATGTAGGATAATCTGCCTGACTTAAAATCAACTGATTATGAGCTTTAATCAAATCTACAAAATACAGCAACACCTAGATTAGTGTTTGATTGGATAACTGCACACTGTAGCCTAGCCAAGGTGGTAGATAAAACTGACCTCACAGAATATAGTTATGTTTATATGTGATAGATTTATTATTTTTATTTTTAAATGAATAATGTAGGTATGTTTTAAAATTTCATTTCTAATGTGGTAAGTGTTGATAGTTATAACCCACCTAAATATAAGAGCTCTTTGGAGTCCCTAATTTTTAAGAGTATAAAGAGGTCCCAAACCAAAAGTGAGAGCTGCTGGTCTAAAGAAGGGTATGTGCTTTATCTTGGGAGTACTTTATGGCTGGACAAAGCAGCCTTTCCTCCCTGTCCTCTTGTCATTTGCAGAAGCCCAAAGTTAACTCCAGGCAGGTACCTCTGACTCAGCTCCACTTCTCAACTCCCCCTTGAAGGTCCTCCACCTTAGACAGCTGGATCTACCTAAGAGAGAAGGGCAGCCATAGATCTGTGAATGTCATACTGGAAATTGTGCCATGGCCTTGAATGTTTTCTTGCTCAGAATACTCAGGTGGTACTTTCTAGGCTTTCTCAGCTTACCTTTTTCTTTCTTCTTTGGTCTGAGAATTTAGATTGATGTGAAGCTGGATTATTGTTAAATTCAGATTATATTTATTACTTATTACATGCAGAGCACTGCTCTAAATGCACTATCAATCTTTGCCACAAGGTGTTGTCACTTCAGCTTGTGCTTCAGCTTTAAAAATCCTTATATTTCAACTGTGGCAGATAGCTTTATATCCAACCAGAATATATGTGTGTGTGCGCATGCCCACACATGCATGCATGCACACATACATGAATATGATGTATTATTTTGGTCATTCATTAATGACCGGAATTTGCTATAACTCCCACCCCCACCCCCAACATTTATAGAGAAGTAAGGCAAAATACCTTGCTGACTTTTGCGAGGGGTCGTGGAATTCATCACTATTTTTTTCCAAGCATGTGAGTAATGAAATCAGTCACTTAAAGATCTCAAAAGTTGTAATTTCAAGCAAAATAAAATGACTAATTTAATGAACCTTATGTTTAAAGTAAATCTATTTTTTGGAATATAGTAATGTGCACAAGCATATAACTTACATATATCATAATTTAAAATTACAATACTATAATTTAAAAGCTAACACATCTATAATAGGACTAGCATTTTTGCTGTGTTATTTGTATCATCAGCTTTCCTTTGATTTGGTAACTATAATTATTGTGTCATTGTTCACTGAAAT
>JAVSCE010018951.1:0-17853 GCA_032199065.1 Smutsia gigantea
TTTTCCTTTGTTCTTATACTCCACAGGTGAGTGAAATCATTTGGTACTTGTCTTTCTCCACCTGGCTTATTTCGCTGAGCATAATACCCGCTAGCTCCACCCATGTTGTTGCAAATGGTGGGATTTGTTTTCTTCTTATGGCTGAATAACATTCCATTGTATATATATACCACCTCTTCTTTATCCATTCATCTACTGATGGACACTTAGGTTGCTTCCATTTCTTGGCTATTGTAAATAGTGCTGCAATAAACATAGGGGTGCATATATCTTTTTCAAACTGGCCTGCTGCATTCTTAGGGTAATTCCTAGGAGTGGGATTCCTGGGTCAAATGGTATTTCTATTCTGAGCTTTTGAGGAACCTCCATACTGTTTTCCACAATGTTGAACTAATTTACATTCCCACAAGCAGTGTAGGAGGGTTTCCCTTTCTCCACATCCTCGCCAACATTTGTTGTTTGTTTTTTGGATGGCTGCCATCCTCACTGGTGTGAGATGATATCACATTGTGGTTTTAATTTGCATTTCTCTGATGATTAGCGATGTAGAGCATCTTTTCATGTGCCTGTTGGCCATCTGAATTTCTTCTTTGGAGAAGTGTCTGGTCAGCTCCTCTGCCCATTTTTTAATTGGCTTATTTGCTTTTAGTTTGTTGAGGTGTGTGAGTTCTTTATATAAATTTGATGTCAACCCCTTGCTGGATATGTCATTTTTTAATATATTCTCCCATACTGTAGGAAGTCTTTTTGTTCTACTGATGGTGTCCCTTGGTGTACAGAAGCTTTTTAGTTTGATATAGTCCTAGCTGTTCATTTTTCCTTTTGTTTCCCTTGCCTGGGCAGACATGTTCATGAAGAAGTTGCTTATGTTTAATATCCAAGAGATTTTTGCCTATGTTTTTTTCTAAGAGTTTTATGGTTTCATGGCTTACCTTCAGGTCTTTGATCCATTTTGAGTTTACTTTGGTGTATGGGGTTAGACAGTAATCCAGTTTCATTCTCTTACATGTAGCTGTCCAGTTTTGCCAACACCAGCTGTTGAAGAGAGTGTCATTTCCCCATTGTATATGTATGGCTCTTTTATCATATATTAATTGACCATATATGCTTGGGTTTATATCTGGGTGCTCTTTTCTGTTCCACTGCTCTGTGGATCTGTTCTTGTGCCAGTACCAAATTTTCCTGATTACTGTAGCTTTGTAGTAGAGCTTGAAGTCAGGGAGCATAATCCTCCCTGCTTTATTCTTCCTTCTCAGGATTGTTGTGGCTATTCGGGGTCTTTTGTGGTTCCATATGAATTTTAGAACTATATGCTCTAGTTCATTGAAGAATGGTGTTGGTAATTTGATAGGGATTGCATTGAATTTGTAGATTGCCTTAGGCAGGATGGCCATTTTGACAATATTAATTCTTCCTAGCCAAAATCATGGGATGAATTTCCATTTATTAGAGTCGTCTTTAATTTCTCTTAAGTGAGTCTTGTAGTTTTCAGGGTATAGGTCTTTCACTTTCTTGGTTAGGTTTGTTTCTAGGTATTTTATTCATTTGCATGCGATTGTGAATGGAATTGTTTTCCTGATTTTTCTTGCTGCTAATTCATTGTTAGTGTATAGGAATGGAACAGATTTCTGTGTATTAATTTTGTATCCTGCAGCTTTGCTGAATTCAGATATTAGATCTAGTAGTTTTGGAGTAGATTCTTTAGGGTTTTTTATGTACAGTATCATGTCATCTGCAAACAAGGACAGTTTGAGTTCTTCCTTGCTGATCTGGATGCCTTTTATTTCTTTGTGTTGTCTGATTGCTGTGGCTACGACCTCCAGTACTATGTTGAATAAAAGTGGGGAGAGTGGGCATCCTTGTCTTGTTCCCAATATTAAAGGAAAAGCTCTCCACTTCTCACTGTTAACTATAATGTTGGCTGTGGGTTTGTCATATATGGCCTTTATGATGTTGAGGTTCTTCCCCTCTATACCCATTTTGTTGAGAGTTTTTATCATGAATGGATGTTGAATTTTGTCAAATGCTTTTTCAGCATCTATGGAGATGATCATGTGGTTTCTATCCATCTTTTTATTGCTGTAGTGGATGATGTTGATGGATTTTTGAATGTTGTACCACCCTTGCACTCCTGGGATGAATCCCACTTGATCATGATGGATGATCTTTTAGATGTATTTTTGAATTTGGTTTGCTAATATTTTGTTGAGTATTTTTGAATCTATGTTCATCAGGGATATTGGTCTGTAATTTTCTTTTTTTGTGTGGTCTTTGCCTGGTTTTGGTATTAAAGTGATGTTGGCCTCCTAGAATGAGTTTGGGAGTATTCCCTCCTCTTCTACTTTTTGGAAAACATTAATGAGGATGGGTATTAGGTCTTCACTAAATGTTTGATAAAATTCAGCAGTGAAACCATCTGGTCCAGGAGTTTTGTTCTTGGGTAGTTTTTGATTACCAATTCAATTTCCATGCTGGTAATTGGTCTATTCATATTTTCTGTTTCTTCCTGGGTCAGCCTTGGAAGGTTGTATTTTTCTAGAAAGTTGTCTATTCCTTCTAGGTTATCCAGTTTGTTAGCATATAAATTTTCATAGTATTCTCTCATAATTCTTTGTATTTCTGTGGTATTCATAGTGATTTTTTCTTTCTCATTTCTGATTATGTGTGTAGATTCTCTTCTTGTCTTGATAAGTCTGGCTAAGGGTTTACCTATTTTGTTCATTTTCTCAAAGAACCAGGTCCTGCTTTAATTGACTCTTTCTATTGTTTTATTCTCCTCAATTTTATTTATTTCTCCTTTAATCTTTATTATGTCCCTCCTTCTATTGACTTTGTGCCTCATCTGTTCTTCCTTTTCTAGTTTCATTAACTGTTAGTTTAGACTGTTCATTTGGGATTGTTCTTCTTTCCTGAGGTAGGCCTGTATTGCAATATGTTTCGCTCTTAGCACAGCTTTCACTGCATCCCACAGATTTTGTGGTGTTGAATTATTGTTTTCATTTGTCTCCATATATTGCTTGATCTCTGTTTTTATTTGATCATTGATCCATTGATTATTTAGGAGCATGTTATTAAGCCTCCATGTGTATGTCGGCTCTTTCGTTTTCTTTGTGTAATTTATTCCTAGTTTCATACCTTTGTGATCGGAGAAGCTGGTTGGTACAATTTCAATCTTTTTGAATTTACTGAGGTTCTTTTTGTGGCCTAATATATGATCAATTCTTGAAAATGTTCTATGTGCACTTGAGAAGAATGTGTATCCTGTTGCTTTTGGATGGAGTGTTCTGTAGATGTCCGTTAGGTCCATCTGTTTTAATATGTTGTTCAGTGCCTCTGTCTCTTTATTTATTTTCTGTCTGATTGATCTGTCTTTGGGAGTGAGTGGTGGGTTGAAGTCTCCTAAAATTAATTCATTGCATTCTATTTCCCCCTTTAATTCTGTTAGTATTTGTTTCACATGTGTAGGTGATCCTGTGCTGGGTGCGTAGATATTTATAATCGTTATAACCTCTTGTTGGACTGACCCTTTTATCATTATGTAATGTCTTTCTTTGTCTCTTATGACTTTCTTTGTTTTGAAGTCTATTTTGTCTGACACAAGTACTGCAACTCCTGCTTTTTTCTCCCTATTAGTTGCATGAAATATCTTTTTCTATCCCTTTACTTTCAGTCTGTTTATGTCTTTGGGTTTGAAGTGAGTCTCTTGTAGGCAGCATATAGATGGGTCTTGTTTTTTTATCCATTGAGTAACTCTATGTCTTTTGATTGGTGCATTCAGACCATTTACATTTAGGGTGATTATCGATAGATATGTACTTATTGCCATTGCGGGCTTAAATTTGTGGTTACCAAAGGTTCAAGGGCAATTCCCTTACTATCTAACAGTCTAATTTAACTTATTTTGTATACTATTGCAAACTCAACCTAAAAGGTTCTTTTTTTTTCCTCCGTTTTCTTCCTCCTCCATTCTTTCTATGTTATGAATCATATTCTGTACTCTTTGTCTTCCTTTGAATGTTATCAGTTTAGCCATTGGAATACTTCCATCTATAGGAGTCTGTCCAGAATGCCCTGTTGAGGTGGTTTGTGGGAGGTAAATTCTCTCACCTTTTGCTTACTTGGAAATTGTTTAATCCCTTCTTCAAGTTTAAATGATATCCTTGCCAGGTAGAGTATTCTTGGTTCAAGGCCCTTCTGCTTCATTGCATTAAATATATCATGCCACTCTCTTCTGGCCTGTAAGGTTTCTGTTGAGAAGTCTTATGATAGCCTGATGGGTTTTCCTTTGTATGTGATCATTTTTCTCTCTCCAGGCGCTTTTAAAAGTCTGTCTTTATCCTTGATCTTTGCCATTTTAATTATTATATGTCTTGATGTTGTCTTCTTTGGGTCCATTGTGTTGGGAGATCTGTGCACCTCCATGGCTTGAGAGACTATCTCCTTCCCCAGATTGGGGAAATTTTCAGCAATTATCTCTTCAATGACACTTTCTATCCCTTTTTCTCTCTTTTCTTCTTCTGGTCCCCCTATAATGCAAATATTGTTCCATTTGGATAGGTCACACTGTTCTCTCAATATTCTTTCACTTTTAGAGATCCTTTTTTCTTTCTGTGCCTCAGCTTCTTTGTATTCCTCTTCTCTAATTTCTATTCCATTTACTCTCTCTTCTACTACATCTAATTTGCTTTTAAATCCCTCCATTGTATGTTACATTTCAGATATGGTGTTTCTTAATGATTGAATCTCCATCTTAAATTCATTCCTGAGGTCTTGAATATTTTTCTGTACCTCCGTAAGCATGTTTATAATTTTTATTTTGAACTCTCTTTCTGGAAGATTTGTGAGTTCGGTTTCATTTCACCCTCTTTCTGGGGTTTGTGAGATTTTGGCCTGAACCATGTTCTTTTGACATTTCATATTTCTGTGTGGTGGGTGTGCAGAAACTCCAGTCTCTGGAGCTGCTCAGCCCCTAGAGTGAGGTTGCAGGATGTAGCAGGGCAGAGCTGGTGCCTGGGTGTAGAAAATATCTGTTTCCTGCTTCCCGTCTGTGGTGCCTGTCTCCACTGTCAGAGGCAGTGGGCCAAGCACACACAGGTAATCTTCTGTGCTTGCGTCTCTAGCTGTTGTAGGCGGGGCCTCCCTCTGGCTGGCCCCACGCCTGCAAAGTGACTGTCAGTTTGCGAGCATGTGCCTGCAGGCCAGTACGAAGGCTGGGCAGGCTGTGTGTCACAGTGGGGGGCCTCGGAGCTGCGTAGGCAGTCAAGGGGATGGAGCACCTGAAGCTCCTCAAAATTCCCAACCAGCTGGGCAGAGCACACCCAGTCAACCTTGTCCAGCTCTCCCTTCTCCTGCACCTCAAGCTCTGTGCAAACCCCACCCATGCAGCAGCCCTCTCGCTCATAGGAAGCCTCTCAGACTCTCTGCCTTTCCTCCAACACAGAGTGGCCGGGTGAGGATCTCCTCCTCCACAAACGGCCAGAATGTCAATTCCGGAGAGCAAGCACTCTGCCTGTCCGAGCTCCCCAATGCCCAGGGCACCACACCATATAGGATTCTGCTCACAAAGTAGGTGTCAAGGGCTAGGTGCTCAGCCGTCCCAGGCTTTCACCCCCTCCCACACTCCGTTTCTCCTCCTCCTGCCAGTGAGCTGGGGTGGGGGAAGGGCTTGAGTCCCACTAGATTAAGGCTTTTGTACGTTACCCTGTTTCATGAGGTCTGCTCTGTTCATGAGGTCTGTATGCAGTCTGGGTCAGCCTTCTTTCTTGTTGCTGTTTGAAGGTTAGTTGTATTTATTAACTATATTTTTGTTCTGTTTGTGGTTTTGGGAGGAGCTCTCTGTCTCACCTCTCATACAGTCATCTTGAATCCCGTTTTCCTCTATGTCTTTTAATTGGTGCATTCTCTACATTTTTATTTAGAGTGATTAAAAATAGTTATGTACTTCTTGCAATTGTAGGCTTTAGATTTGTGGTTGCCAAAGGTTCAAGGGGATCTTCTTTACTATCTAACCATTTAATTTAACTCACTTATTATGCTATTTCAACCACAATCTAAGGGTTTTTTGATTTTTGTTTCACCCTTGTTTTTCTTCCTCCTCCACTCTTAATATATTTGGTGTCATATTCTGTACTTGTTGTATATCCCTTGACTGACTTTGTGGGTAGTTGATTTAATTTTTATTTGCTTAGTAATTAATTGGTCTACTTCCTTTACTGTGGATTTATTTTCTCTGGTGACAGCTATTTATCTTTATGAGCACTTCCATCCTGAGCAGTCCCTTTAAAATACACTGTAGAGATGGTTTGTGGGAGGTAAATCCCTCAACTTTCGCTTATCTGGAAGTTGTTAATCCCTGCTTCAAATTTAAATGATAATCTTTTTGGTTGGAGTATTCTTGGTTCAAGGCCCTTGTTTTTCATTGCATTAAATAGCATTAAATATATAATGCCACTTGCTTCTGACTTGTAAATTTTCTGCTGAGAAGTCTGCTGATAGCCTGATCTGGTTTCCTTTATAAATGACCTTTTTTCTCTCTGGCTGCTTTCAATACTTTCTCCTTTTCCTTGATATTTGCCATTTTAATTATTACATGTCTTGGTGTTTTCCTAGGGTCTCTTGTGTTGGGAGATCTCTGCACTTCCATGACCTGAAAGACTGTTTCCTTCCCTAGATTGGGGAAGTTTTCAGCAATTATTTCCTCAACGAGACTTTCTACCCATGTTTCTCCCTCTTCTTCTTCTGGTATCCCTATAATGCCAATATTGTTCTGCTTGGATTGGTCACACAGTTCTCTTATTATTCTTTCATTCCTAGAGATCCTTTCTTCTCTCTGTGCCTCAGCTTCATGTTTTCCTGTTTTCTAATTTCTATTTCATTTTTCATTTCCTCTACCTCATCTAATCTACTTTAAATCCCTCCATTGTATGTTTCATTTCAGATACTGTATTTTTCAGTTTCTATTGCTTTCTTGAAGTCCTCCCTTAGGTCTTGAATATTTTTCTGTAGCTCTGTGAGCATGTTTATGGTTTTTATTTTTAAATCTTTATTAAGAAGATTAGTGATTTCAATTTCACTTAACCCTCTTTCTGGTGTGTTTTTTTTTATTCTTGTTTTTACACTTTTTTTTTTGCTGTTACATGTTTCTAATAATTACTATGGAGTAATAACTTTGTGTAGGCTGTGCCCTCTAGTGCCCAGAAGCTCTACTCTCTGGAGCACCCCAGCACCTGGAATGATGGCCAGGGTCACAGGTGCAAGATGCCAGAACCTGTTGGGAGAAAAGAACTCTTTCCTGATAACCGGCTTCAGTGCCTGCCTCCACTACCAGGTCCAGTGGGCTGAGCACACAGGAAGGAGCCATTGATTTATTCCCCTGTAGCTGCTATAGGTTGTGTCACCCTCTGGGTGGCCTGGCACAATGGCAGGGGCAGCTGGTGTGCAGACCATTGCCTGCCAGGAAGAAGGAGTGGTAGGCTATGTATCTCAGTGGGTGGCCTCAGCACTGCATTGCCAGCAAGGGGGATGGAGCAGCTGAAGCTCCTGAAAGTTCCCAACCTACTGGGCTGAGTGTTCTGTGACAATTTCGTCCATCTGTCCTTTCTCCTGATCAGCAAGCTCTTTGTAATCCTTGCCCCTTTAGCACCCCTCTTGCTGTTGGGAAATATTTCAAAGTGCCCACCTTTCATTTGTCCTGGAGCAGCCAGTTTTATGTACCTGTTCTCCGCATGCAGCTGGAATCTCAGTCTCTCTGAGTATTCTGCCTGTCTTTGTTTTCCAACCACTGTAACCTCCAGAGCACCATGTAATATGGGTTTGTGTTCCTGCAGCATATCTCCAGGGCTAGGTGCTTAGCAGTCTTTAGCTTCTACTCCTTCCTTGCTCTGTTTCTCTTCCTCCCACCTGTGAGCTGCAGTGAGGAAGGACTTGGGTCCCACCATATCACGGATTTGCTACTTTACCCTTTTCTGTGAGGTCTTCTGTTTTCTCCAGGTGTAGGCAATCTGTTCTGCAGTCTTTGGGTCACACTTTCAGAATTAGTTGTATTTACTGTATTTTCCTGTTGTATGTGGTTTTGGGAGGAGGTTTCTGCATCATTCTCACACTGCCATCTACCTTCCACCCCCACCTCCTGGCTAGTAACATAATTATTTCTTTATTGTGGCACCTGATCTACTTGTAAATGATAGATACTCACATCCTATCTTGCCATATCACCACTAAAATTATCTTTAGCACTATTCCTCACACATTCTTATCACCTTTAAGACCTGTTATTATGGTAAATAAAAGACAAAAAACATTCAAATTGTCTTTGTTGTCATTTCAACAACTTTAAATAAATGACCACAGTGGTAGCTCCCAATCAAAGTCTCCTGTAAATGAAAAGTTTTCTAACACTTGTTGTATAAAAATAAAGATTATAATTCATAACTATTATAGTAGATGTCAAGACTACTGCAATAGAGATGAGAGATTTAGGTCAATTACAAGTACAGCAAAGAAAACTTGGGATTTATAGCCAAAAAGCAGAACAAGGGGGTCAGTGTTTGAAAAATTACTAAGGGGAACTTGAGTAGTTATCAAGAGTAGGGGAATTCTTGCTAAATTGGCCTAATATAATTCTTGCCAAAAGAAGGCCAAGGACTTGATATTAAAACATTAAGGATGGGGAATGAAATCATTGCCAAAACCAATATCATGATGGTTTTTCCTGTGTTCTTCTAATTTTACAGTTTCAGGTCTTCCATTTAAGTCTTTAATCTTTATGAGTTGATTTTGTATATAGTATAAGATAATAATTTAATTCTTTTCTTGTGGCTATCAAATTTTCACAACACCATTTGCTTAAGGGAGGCTATTATTTCCCCATTTTATGTTATTGGTACTCTGTCAAAGATCAGTTGACTGTATATGCATGGATCAATTTCTGGGCTGTGTATTCTATTCTATTTCTATATGCCTGGCTTTTAGATGGTACCATATTATTTTAATTAATGCAGCTTGGCAATTAATATGTTTTGAATTCAAGAAGCATGATGCCTCCAGCCTTGCTTTTCTTTCTCAAGATCACATTATTTATTCTGGGCCTTTGGTGGTTCCAAACGAATTTTAGGATTTTTTTTCTATTTCTATAAAATATTCTATAGGGGTCATGATATGAATTGTATTGAATATGTAGAATGTTTTGTGTAGTATACATATTTTAACAATATTGTCTCCCAATCCATGAACACAGGATGCCTTTCCATATGTGTCTTAAATTAATCCTTTTTTTGTAGTTTTCCTTGTACATGTCTTTCATCTCCTGCTTAAGTTTATTCTCAAGTGATTTATTCACTTTGGTGCTAATGTAAATGGGATTGTTTTACTAATTTCTTTTGCAGATATTTCATTGTTAGTGTGTAGAAATGCAACATATTTTTGTATATTGGTTTACAAATACAACATATTTTCATATAAATATTTGCAGTTATTTTTAATATCTTTGTATTTTGACTTTTATATTATGACTAAGTTATTTAATCACCACTGTTACAGCTGTAAAGAATTCTGTGTTTGTGTGTATATTTACATGTCCCAAAGAATTTTATACTTTCTTACTCTATAGTGTCCTTTCATTCCAAATTGAAGAATTCTCTTTAGCATGTCTTGTAAGGTAGTTCTAGTGGTGAAGAACTCCCTCTGTTTTGTTTATCTAGAAAGTATCTCTCCTTCACATTTCAAGGGCAGTTTTTCTGGGAATATGATTCTTCGTTGGTAGGGTTTTATTTTCTTTTAGCACTTTGAATATATCATTCAACTCCCTTCTTGCCTGCAAAGCTTCTTCTGGAAAATCTGCTGATAGTCTTATGGTGGACCCTTTTACATGATAAGTCACTTTTATTGCTTTCAAAATTCTCTTTGTCTTTCACTATTGATAATTTGATTATAATGTGTCTCTGTGTAAACCTATTTGACTCATCTGATTTTATGTGATTTGGGTTTTCTAGATATGGATGTCATTTCCTTCCCCAGATTTGAGAAATTGTTATTATTTCTTTGAATGAACTTCCTGGTATTTTCTCTCTCTCTTCTTCTGGGACTCCTATAACACATATTTTGGTCCACATATGGTGTCCCATAAGTCCCTTAAGCTCCCTTAACTCTTTTTCATTATTTGTTTCCTTTTTGCTCCTCTGACTAAATAATTTCCAATGACCAATTTTCCTATTTGCTGATTCTTTCTTCTGCTTGTTCTAATCTGCTGTTAAGCCCCTCCCTTGAAGATTACAATTCAGTTAAAGTCTTTGGCTCCAAGATTTCTGTTTCATTTTTTTTTAATTCTCTCCTTTTGAAATTCTCACTTTGTTCATGCATTTTTCTCATGATCTCATTGAGTATTTTTATAATGGATATTTCAAATTTTCTGTTATGTAATTCACATATCTCCATTTCATTAGAGTTGGTTTCTTGAGTTTTATCTTATTCTTTTTTATGGGTTGTGTTTCCCTTTTTCATCTTTTGTTGACTCTGTGTTGGTATTTACACATTAGAAAAAAATGCCATTTCTCCCAGTTTACACAGATTGGCCTTGTACAGGGGAAAACCTCATCAATCAGCCTGCCCAGAGCTTCTGAGGGCCCCTCAAACCTTCCTGCTAATCCAAACCACCATCTTTGTTCTTAGCCATCTCCAGAACTGTAAAATATGCCAGGTCCTGTCAGTGCTCCAAGACTGATGAGATAAATGCCAGACCTTTGGATAGTACTTGGAAAAGTTGCAATGTTGGATATGTAGTACAAAAATTTTCCCCCACGATGAGAATATGAGAGCGGGGGGTTCTTCCAGCTTGTGCTGAGCTGCTAGAAGAGCTGTTGTGAGCGCCTGTGCACTAGTTCAAACCACCGCTTCATTTCTTTGTAGCCACCAGGGTTCTAGCATATGCCAGGTCCCAGCCACACTCCACACATGTGAAACAGAAGTAATTCCCTCAGATGCCATTCAGAAAAGTTAGGACTTTAGATATGTGGTCCCACTCTTTCCCTCCTCAGAAAAAAGCTGGGGGCGGGGTTTCTTCTTCATCACATGGTACTTTTTCAGGTGTGAGGGTTATAGCCAGATGATGTTTTCCATTTTCCTACTGATTTTACCATGGCTAGTTTTGCATTCATTTGTGGTACAGGAACCTCACATCTAGTTTCTGGATTTCTTACAAAGTGAATTAATCTATGTTTTACTGTAGCAATGAGTAAGTCCATGGGTGGAAGGAGAATCCAAGACTTCCTCTTTCACTATCTTGCTGATATCATTCCATAAATTATTGAACTGTAAAGTTTATCAATATTTTTACCTTTTGTCCCACACAATTCAAGGACTATTCAACACGTTACCTTTTATAACCCAACTATTCAACACTTTATCTTTTATAACCCATCTCTTGCATATATATTATTGCTGTTTTACCTTTTATACCTACCTAATTTTTACTCTTATTTTTAACTTCATGAGAGATTTCCGTTATTACTTTATAAAAGCATTTTCTGTTTAAATTGACCAATATATTAACCATTTTCTTTGTTCTTTATCCATCTTTATCATAGAATTTCTACCTAGGAACACTTTCTTTTTGCTCAAAGAACATACTTTAAGACCACTTTTAGTAAGAGTCTGTTTTAGTGTTCCTTAAAATGTATTTCCCACTAATTCTTGAAGGATATTCTTTGTAGATATTTAGTTCTAGGCAATTTCTTTAGGGCATTAAAAATATTATTTTACTCTCTTTTGATTCTTCACTGAAAGTGGAGTCATCTTTCAGATTATTTTTTGCCTTTGAAAATAATCTATTTTTAATTTCTTGTTGCTTTTAAGGTTTTGTATTTGGTTACCTACAGTTTTGCTATCACATATGTAGATGCAGATCATTTTTTATCTAACCTGCTTGGGATTCATTTTACTTCCTGAATCAGTGTACTGCTACCTTTCATAAGTTCAATAACATTTTTTATACAAATAAAGGTTCTTCCCCATTATTATTGTCTTTGCCTTTCAAACTTCCAAACTGATTAATCTTAGAGCTTTACACACTCTCTACCACATATCTTAAAATATTGCTCATAATTCACCTTTTTATTTCTCCATATTCTATTCTAGATGATTTCTTTAAATCAATCTTCAAATTCACTTATTCACATATCAGCTCTATTAAGCTTTAACTCTTTCACTGTTTTTTGTAAATAAATTTTTTACTTTAGAATAGTTTTAGATTTATGGAAAATTTGAAAACATAGTACAATCTTCATATACCTCATAGCCAATTTCCCCTATTGTTATCATATCCACTAGGTTTTAAACTTTAATTGTATTGTTATTTGTTCTTCGCTGCTTGGGTATCTCATTAAAATTCCTCACGTTGACAGAACTTCTGTTTATCTTCAGCCTTCCACCCTTACTCCTCACTCCAAGAAAACATGAAAATCAAGTTCTTAGATTTTACAGATGCATTTAAGGAAAAAGTTACCTTTAATGCCCAGATATCCTCTCTGGGTTCTATTTTCACTTACTGTTTAATCTCTGAGTATGTCTTACTTTCCATTTAATTGATGCATTAATTTTAATTTTAATTTTATCCATTATATTTAGGTGTATTTTAGTGGGAAGATTATTCAGGATATGGAATAAACTGTGCCACTGTAAAGAGTTTGAATCTAAAACTTCTTCCAAATAATTATATGTATCTTACTTACCTATCCTCAAAGCAAGAAATTCTTAGTTCTTATGTATAGAAATTACTGATGGCTCCCATAGTGATAACAGCAGCCAGCAGCTACAGATCTGTCACGGAAACTCATCTGTTCTAAATGGCACTCCTTGTATACTATTAAAGCAGAAACTTTTGATGTGATAATTTTGATGGGCTGTGTATTTTAAATTAATACCTAGCATACAATATCAGCAGCAACAAAATGGTCCATTCCTTTACAATTTTAGGAAGAAAAAGGACACTGACTGACATTTATTCTAACTTATTTTTGAAATAAAACCTTGAATTAAAACTTGACAAGTTAGAAAGATTCAAATTTCACCATATTTCCAATATAATAAAGTACTTTCACACAGTTCACTGCTGCTATCATTTAACCACAAGGTGGCATTGCAGGACTTCAAAATCAACCAATTTCATCCACTAGGACATAAGTGTGTGGAACGATTGGATTCTAAAGGGAGGGATCAGATAGATATAAACAAAGGTCTACTTGCTTCTTCAAACACAGTTTTTCTTAGAAGTGATCAATTACAATAAATATAAGGGATTGAAACTGTAAATTGTTAAAACATCATAGGAACAAAAAGAACAGTAAGGCAGATCATTCCAAGTAATTTAGACCGCTTTTAATTTTAACGTTTAGAAGATCTTTTTATTGATTATAGTTGGCAAAGTGTTATGGGCATTTCCTGAATAGGTAGTAGTGGCAAGTGATTACTAATACTATGATGTAGCAAGGAGTCAGTGCGCCTGGGATTTTCAAATGTGCAGTGGATAATCCACAAATCCTGACTCTATAGGGTGTAATTATCAAGAAACCCTCAAGGGATTGTTGATAAATAAAAATAATTTTCTCATTTGCAATTAGTCTAGGGGCTTAATTACTTTCCCTCCACTGAAAAGATGAGCAAAGCCTTAAAATCATAGGATTTTAGAATTCAAACATCCTTAAAGACTGTATAATCCAACACTCATTTTATAATTTATAAACTAAAACCAACATAGGTTAAGTAACTCCTTCAAAATAACATGTCTTACCAGTATTATAGACTTCTCCTCAGATGTGGTATTTAGTGAACACAAGTCCTTGAAAGCACAATGGTGATGTGAGACTTTTAAGAAAAATAATTAATTATGGCATCAAGGGAGAAAAAATAAAGCTATGTCTAAATTACACTAGAAAAATAAGTGGTTTTAATCTACCCAAATCATATTAAGTGGTAGAACAGATACTCAGATACTCAGACAATGAAGCTGGTCATGTTAACCAAGCTGAGATAGCTTTTTTTTCCAAAGCCTAAAAAAAAAGTCTTTGGTAATGAATAGTAGGCACACACTAAATATCTGTCAAACTAAAAACAAAGCAGAATGGACAATATCTGCAAGAGCTTTTGTGGAAGTGACTACAGCCAACATGAGGAACCAAATTTGTTTCCTCATACCTTCCCTCCAAGAAAAAAAAAAGCTATTGAGGGAAACTTGAGGTAGGAGGAGATTATCAGACATCAGATATGATGGATAGGCATATTATTATTATTATTGCTATTATACAAATAATACAAAGGTGAATTTTTTTAATGATTAAATATCGAATTATGTGAAAATACATAAAATGGGAATGTAAGATTCCTCCATAAATTTTCCACACAGAAGTAACCACGGATTGTGTTGATATCATAGATATTTGAGATCATTTCAGATTTTTTCTATGAATATATTTTTCGATGAATATATTTTCTATGAATCAGTATAATACTGTGCAAAACTTGGTTACCTGCTTTTTTCAATTGACAATATATAAACATCTTTCTACGTGAATAAGTATACCTCTGCATATGTTTAGTGTCTTTAATTCAACTTGTTCTCTATTGTTGTACATTAAGATTTATTTTTTGCTATTTTAAATGTTGTCATAAATTTTATGTTAAAAAATGAAAGAGAGACGTACTAAGGCGCGCAGCCGGCCCAGCCGTCCTCACTGGCCGCGCGTCCCACCCAGCCGAGCGTCTCAGCCACGCCACCGGCCAAGATTTCAGCAGACCTCACCAAAATGCCATCTCAAATGGAGCACGCCATGGAAACCATGATGTTCACGTTTCACAAATTTTCTGGGGAGAAAGGATACTTAACAAAGGAGGACCTGAGAGTACTCATGGGAAAGGAGTTCCCCGGATTTTTGGAAAATCAAAAAGACCCTCTAGCGGTGGACAAAATAATGAAGGACCTGGACCAGTGCCGAGATGGCAGAGGGGGCTTCCAGAGCTTCTTCTCGCTAATTGCTGGGCTCACCATTGCGTGCAATGACTGTTTTGTACTACACATGAAGCAGAAGGGAAAGAAGTAGGCAGCATTGAATAAATCCTCCCTCCCTGATAAGAGTTCTCCCAAAGGGTCACTTAAGGATCTGCCCCACAGCTTCCCCCTGTATAACGATTTCATGAGCAGATCAGGGCCCTAGAAAATGTACAAATAAAATCCAACCCCCACTGGACAAACAAACAAAAGCCAAAGCCAGATAAGCTTCTGATTTTTATATTGCTTGCATCCTTTTGCCCTCAATAAACAAATTCCTCTTTTAGTTCCTAAAAAAATGAAAGAGAAATGCCTGAGGAAACAATGCAGTAAGTGAAACTCCCACAGTAGGGAAAATCAAGCTTAGCATAGCATTATTTTGGCTTAGATACTAGTTGATTGATACAATTTGAAAAACTAATCTTTGGCATTACTTCTCACTGAATTAACACAGATTATCTACCTTTCACAGTTTCTACCTACTCTTTTGACCTGCTTGATTATGAATCTGTAACAGTCACACTGTGTATATTTCACTTGTTAATGTATCCATAGCATCTTAGTGTATGCTAGCACATAGTAGGTTCATTTCACATTATTAATTCTGTATGTTGCCTATTTACTGATTTTGACCAAACTGTGTACATTACTAAAGAGCATCAACTATTAATTGTATCTGCTTTGTGGTTAGTGTAACTAGAAATAAAATATTGTATCATACAATGTTCAAATATATTAACACTTGATTTTTGCTTAATTGAAAGCCTATGCCTCTTAGAACCACTAATCTAATTAGACCTAAGAGAATTTAAAAATAATTCTTACCTCCTTCTTTCTCTATTATACCCAGTTATTCTGTCAAAAATATTAATCCTGAAAGTTAACAAATAAAGCAATATTTGTTTAACACCTTCAGTTGCAGGGTGAAAATCTGAAAATTTTGGAGACAATATATTCCCCTTAAGAGTTTTACATTCTAACATGGGAAGCAGAAATAGCTAACTTACACTGCCATACCAAACAAGTTTCAAACTCAGTGTGTCAACACTGTAAATGTTTATTGTTCATGTTACATGTCTATTGGGTAGTAGTCACATGCCATTTATGGTCATACCCCAGAGACTCAAACGGACAGAGTAACCTCCATTTTGAATTTTCTAGTAGCCATGCAAAAAAGAAACATTTATTGAAGGTCTCACACTGGCAAATGGATACTTTGGCCCTTAGGTGACACATATCACTTCAGTGCACAGAAATGTTTACAGAAGTTCTAATTTACAATAGCTAGTCACAGAGTTCCACTCAACCACAAGGTTGTCAGGAAAAGTTCAGGTGATAAGAGTACCAGGAATACTTGGTGATCAGCAATGACTACCACAACAGAAATTCATAAATTACACAGTTGCCATATGCTGAAGTAGAAAGTGACCTGTGAAATCACCTCCAAATATCTTATTTTATGGATAAGAACTGAGGCCCAGAAAGAGAGAAGTGATTAATAAGATATCACATAGCTAGTAGTCAATAAAACTAGGTCAAAACTCAGATCCCGATCTAGGGTGGTGCTCCTTCCACGAACTAAAATTCAAAGAGCCAATATATACCATTAGTCAACTTCAATTTTCTGTTAATTCTTCTAGCAAAATCTACTTTAAATAGACATCTCCCTTCTTCAAGAACTGTAAGACTCCATTTCCCCCTCTATTTAAACAGGTTTTATTTATCCAACACAAAATATTTAACTCCTTCAAATTTTTCTATTCCAACCTATAATCCCCTTACTAATTCTACTCTTCTTTTAACTTCTATTAAGCTGTTAGAAAATTTATAGTGTCATAAAAGTGATCACTGATTTTTTCTCCCTCCCACTGAAGTAAAGTATTAGAAACATCTTAAAGCAAAGGCAGTTCTCCACATGGAACAGAAATTCCCACAGCGAAGTGCTGGCGACTTCATTTCCCTTACTAAACAACAGAAGCTACAACGGCAAAAGGTCACACTGTATGGATTAGGAGGCTGAGCCCACAGCAGGAAAAGCCAGCTGGGGTCACAAGTAATAAGAGGGGAACTGTTGGGTGTGCAGTAGTTTGTCTGATGTGAATATAATATCTTCACATCTCAGGGGTTGGCATTTGGGACTGAAAAAATTCAAAGGAACTCTTTGTTTTAATTTACCACTCATATGGAGAGATATAGAAAAGTAGATTCTCCTGGGGCCTGAAAGGTACTATTGGGCAGTATATCAGGCAACCCATTTTCATGTTCCCAGGGTAGGACTTATTAAACAATCATGTCAGCAGAGTTTGAAGGCTTTAAGGAGTAAATGTTTAATGTACCACTTTCTTAGGGGTAGCTTAGGCTGTGGAAGAAGCTGGCTCAGTGTGTTTCAAGGCTGGGAATAAGAGTTGTTTCCTATCACCTGACTCTACCAAAAAATAAAATGGAACAAAGTAGGCTCAATAGACTAGTTACCCTTATAGGAAATCCTAGTCCCTGAAAAGCATAGGTTTTATTTTAGATTTTTTTCATTTATATATATATATATTATTGAAGTATTCGTTGTTTTCCACCTAAGAGACAGATAGTTGTCACGCCAGTGTTCATTGTAGTTTCAATGACATACGATGTAAAGAGCAGTCAGTTGTTTTCATTCCACACATTCTTTTTGACTCTCACTGAAGAAACACACTTTGGGGCAGTTATGAGAGTCACTCTTTCCACTGCCTCTCTAAAGTTTGAAAGGATTTTGCTTTGGATTTAATGGAAAGGTCATAATTGGAAAAATAACACCCATAACAGGTACATTCATAGCATCTACT
>JAVSCE010018952.1:0-33346 GCA_032199065.1 Smutsia gigantea
AGCCACAACTTCTTTGGGATGCAGCAAAGGCAGTTCTAAGAGGAAAGTATATTGCAATCCAGGCCTATTTAAAGAAAGAAGAACATTCCCAAATGAATAGTCTAAAGACACAATTACTGAAATTGGAAAAAGAAGAACAAATGAGGCCGAAAGTCACCAGAAGGAGGGACATAATAAAGATCAGAGAAGAAATAAATAAAATTGAGAAGAATAAAACAATAGAAAAAATCAATGAAAACAAGAGCTGGTTCTTTGAAAAAATAAACAAAATAGATAAACCCCTAGCCAGACTCATTAAGAGAAAAAGAGAATCTACACACATAAACACAATCAGAAATGAGAAAAGGAAAAATCACGATGGACCCCACAGAAATACAAAGAATCATAAGAGAATATTATGAGAATCTATATGCCAACAAGCTGGAAAACATAGAAGAAATGGACAACTTCTTAGAAAAATACAACCTTCCAAGACTGACCAAGCAAGAAACAGAAAAACTAAACAGACCAATCACCAGCGATGAAATCGAATTGGTAATCAAAAAACTACCCAAGAACAAAACCCCTGGACCTGATGGATTCACCTCTGAATTCTACCAGACATATAGAGAAGAAATAACACCGATTCTCCTTAAAGTTTTCCAAAAAATAGAAGAGGAGGGAATACTTCCAAACTCATTCTATAAAACCAGCATCACTCTAATACCAAAACTGGGCAAAGACCTCACCAAAAAAAGAAAATTACAGACCAATATCCCTGATGAACGTAGATGCAAAATACTCAACAAAATATTAGCAAACCGAATTCAAAAATACATCAAGAGGATCATACACCATGATCAAGTGGGATTCATCCCAGGGATGCAAGGATGGCACAACATTCAAAAATCCATCAACATCATCCACCACACCAACAAAAAGAAGAACAAAAACCACATGATCATCTCCATAGATGCTGAAAAAGCATTTGACAAAATTCAGCATCCATTCCTGATTAAAACTCTCAACAAAATGGTTATAGACGGCAAGTACCTCAACATCATAAAGGCTATATATGACAAACCCTCAGCTAACATCATACTTAATGGCGAGACGCTGAAAGCTTTTCATCTAAGATCGGGAACAAGGCAGGGATGCCCACTCTCTCCACTGTTATTCAACATAGTACTGGAGGTCCTAGCCACAGCAATCAGACAAAGCAAAGACATACAAGGCATCCAGATTGGTAAAGAAGAAGTCAAATTGTCACTATTTGCAGATGACATGATACTGTACATAAAAAACCCTAAAGACTCCATTCCAAAACTACTAGAACTAATATCTGAACTCAGCAAAGTTGCAGGATACAAAATTAACACACAGAAATCAGTTGCTTTCCTATACATTAACGATGAACTAACAGAAAGAGAAATAAGAAAAACAATTCCATTCACAATTGCATCAAAAAGAATAAAATACCTAGGAATAAACCTAACGAAGGAAGTGAAACACCTGTACTCTGAAAACTACAAGACACTCCTAAGAGAAATTAAAGAGGACACTAACAAATGGAAATGCATCCCATGCTCTTGGCTAGGAAGAATAAATATTGTCAAAATGGCTATACTACCTAAAGCAATCTACAGATTCAATGCAATCCCTATCAAACTACCAACAGCTTTCTTCAGTGAACTGGAACAAATAATTCTAAAATTCATATGGAACCATAAAAGACCCCGAATAGCCAAAGCAATCCTGAGAAGGAGGAATAAAACAGGGGGAATTACACTCCCTGACTTCAAGCTCTACTACAAAGCCACAGTAATCAAGACAATTTGGTATTGGCACAAAAACAGACCCACAGACCAGTGGAACAGAATAGAAAATCCAAACATTAACCCAAACATATACAGTCAATTAATATTTGATAAAGGAGCCTTGGATATACAATGGGGAGATGACAGCCTCTTCAGCAGCTGGTGTTGGAAAAACTGGACAGCTACATGTAAGAGAATGAAACTGGACTACTGTCTAGCCCCATACACAAAGGTAAACTCAAGGTGGATCAAAGACCTGAATGTAAGTCATGAAACCATAAAACTCTTAGAAAAAAACATAGGCAAAAATCTCTTGGACATAAACATGAGCAACTTCTTCATGAACATATCTCCCCGGGCAAGGGAAACAAAAGCAAAAATGAACAAGTGGGACTATATCAAGCTGAAAAGCTTCTGTACAGCAAAGGACACCATCAGTAGAACAAAAAGACATCCTACAGTATGGGAGAATATATTCATAAAAAACGTATCTGATAAAGGGTTGACATCCAAAATATATAAAGAACTCATGCACCTTAACAAACAGAAAGCAAATAATCCAATTAAGAAATGGGCAGAGGACATGAATAGACACTTCTCCAAAGAAGAAATTCAGATGGCCAACAGGCACATGAAAAGATGCTCCACATCGCTAATCATCAGAGAAATGCAGATTAAAACCACAATGAGATATCACCTCACACCAGTGAGGATGGCCAACATCCAAAACACAAACAACAACAAATGTTGGCGAGGATGTGGAGAAAAGGGAACCCTCCTACACTGCTGGTGGGACTGCAAATTAGTTCAACCATTGTGGAAAGCAGTATGGAGGTTCCTCAAAAAACTCAAAATAGAAATACCATTTGACCCAGGAATTCCACTCCTAGGAATTTACCCTAAGAATGCAGCAGCCCAATTTGAAAAAGACAGATGCACCCCTATGTTTATTGCAGCACTATTTACAATAGCCAAGAAATGGAAGCAACCTAAGTGTCCATCAGTAGATGAATGGATAAAGAAGATGTGGTACATATACACAATGGAATATTATTCAGCCATAAGAAGAAAACAAATCCTACCATTTGCAACAACATGGATGGAGCTAGAGGGTATTATGCTCAGTGAAATAAGCCAAGCCGAAAAAGACAAGTATCAAATGATTTCACTCATATGTGCAGTATAAGAACAAAGAAAAAATACTGAAGGAACAAAACAGCAGCAGACTCCCAGAACCCAAGAACGGACTAATAGTTACCAAAGGGAAAGGTACTGGAGAAAATGGGCGGGAAGGGAGGGATAAGAGGGGAAAAGGGGCATTACGATTAGCAGATGTAATGTTGGGGGGGCACGGGGAGGGCAGTACAACTCAGAGAAGACAAGTAGTGATTCTATAGCATCTCACTACGCTGATGGACAGTGACTGTAATGGGGTTGGTGGGGGGGACCTGATGAAGGGGTAGTTTAATAATCGTAATATTGCACATGTAATTGTAAATTAATGATAATAAAATAAATTATAAAAAAAAAAGAAGTGAGTGAAAGCCATATCCATGAAGCAGTGGATCAAAAAGAGCCTACAGGGTAGAAAGCAGGTCCAATAACAGGAAATAGTGTGATTTTGGCAAAGTCAGATGAAGGACAAGATTTCTCTAAAGTTACAAAGCTATTTGCCCACAGCGCCAATTATGACGACAAGCCTTAGACTAGAGCAATAGCTCCCTGTCCAAAAGGAATTCAGTGTTCAAAAGTAGGCCTGGGGCTTGGTTAATAAGTAAGTGCTCACCTGCAGGTAAGTTAGACCCTTTGCGAGAAGTGCTAACTCAGCAGGCAGGCAGCATAGCCCTGAGACTGACATCCAGGCAGAGCTGTGTGTCTTCCAAGGGCCTGATGACAAATGGCACACTTGGTCAGGGTGCAGCTTCCACGCGCAGCAGTCCTGCATGTGTGTTGCGAAGGAGACAAACCAAATAAAGTTCTTGAAGTATTTTGAAAAATTAATCAACACCCGTGTTCAGAGCAGCACTGCTCCCAGTAACCAGAGGGTGGAAGCAGAGCATTGCCCGTCAGTGGGCGAGTGAGAAGCACAGTGCGGTCTGTGCACACAGTGAAGCACCCCCCAGCCTTACACAGGAAGGCAGTTCGGACACTCTGTGACATGGATGTGCCTTTGAGACATTATGCTAAGTGAAAGAAGCAGGTCACAAAAGAATACATTCTGATGGTGCCACCCTGTGCGACACCTAGGCAGACAGTGCTTAGAGGTAGTAGAATAAGGGGCCACGGGCCAGGGGGCAGGAGGGAAGGGGGAATTCACATGTAATTGGTACAGAACCTATTTTCTTTTGAGGTTTGTGGTTTATACCTTATTCTCTTATCATCAGAAGAATGATAATTCCTTAAAATATCCCAAAGTTTTAATTTCCAGAATATCAAAATGAATTGGTTAATAGGATACGACACTCAACTACAATAGAGAAGTAATAATTTGAGAAATACTGGTATTTCTGTAGACTCTTGGCATTTGCCTTTAGCTATATTAGTAAGTTTAAGATGAGTTATCAAAAAACATAAATTTTTAGTGTTCTGAATAGAATGAATTTTTCTCTGTAACCATCCCTGACAGCATTTCAGTATAGCCTAAATTCAAGGTGAGTTGTATCTCTAGTGTTCTGTAATTAGTCATAAAACTATTTGTAGTCACTGGTACTTTGTTACGGTATTTCAGAATTTAGTAAATAGAACAACCTGTGTATAACTAAGAATTACATAAACCCTAATTTCTCCGAAAGTTGTAACATTCAGAAGAATTAGCTTAATTGTGTCCAGCATTAAGTACTAACCAAGTATAGACATAAATACATACCACCCAGTTCCAGCAATGCTATTAAAATGTGGTTTCTTATGGTAAATGACTGATTCATGTTTAGAATTCAGCTTGATGTGTGTCTTTTCTGTTTTTTTTTAATTCTCTTCTTATAATATGTGCTTGGTATTTTGTTTTCAGAAGGGGACCATCTGGACCAAGATTTGGACCTAGAAATGATAAAATCAAGCAGTAAGTTCCTGAGATACTCAGTTGTTTAAATGATTATCATATCTCTGTGTGGACCACGGTTTGGCAAACTATAAACTATGGGCCCAAACTGGCTGCTGCGTGTTTTTTGTAAATAAAGTTTTATTGGAACACAGCCATGCCTTTTTGTTTTCTTATTATCTATGGCTGCTTTCAAACTTCTGCAGCAGATGTCAGTAGTTGTGACGGATGTCAAAGACCCTGTGGCCCACAAAATCCAAAATATCTATTATCTCTCTGGCCCTTTACAGAAGAAACTTGCTGATCCCTAATGCAGACGAAATATAACTACTGGGTTGTAAAAACCCAGTAATTCTTTTTATTTTCATAAAGCTATCTCTGAATTATACCAAAGGAAATGCAATTCCTGGTTGTTGGTTTTTCTTAACTTGATTATCTTATATCAGATCCATTTGTTTACCGTATCTCAAAGTCTATTTTGGTTTTAAATCTATAGCTTGATTCCCACTTTCAAAACAATAATAAAAGTAATATAATAGATTTAGTTTTTTGAAGTATGATATCTTTATTACTATATACTTCCAGAATTTTTTCACATCAGTTTTATCCTGATCCATATATTGATCTAAATTTTAACACTAATTTTAAATTTAAACCCTTTATATATTGTTGATGGTATATGATGGATAATGCTGTACTGAATGTGTCTAATGTTAGAAGGATATGAGTCCTGACAATAAGGGAGCAGTTAGGTAGCCCTGGAAATGGCCCAGGCTCTCAGGACCATGGAAGATAACACTGAATGGCCCAGGTTCAGGGCCTAAGGAGGAATAATAATTGGCATATAGTGGGAAGGTACCGTAATGGGGTATCAGGTTTTTGGTGAGATACTTGGCCTTTAGCTGTTGGTGTGAAGAAATATGTCCTCACTTAGCCTGATCCTAGCTAATGGATTCCAAAATACAGAGCCCAGGTATTGTCAAATTGATTTGAGTACTAAATGGATGTTTTCATTGTCTGTTGCTGTTTAACGAATCACCCTGAATTTAGCAGCCTAAAACTACACTTGTCGTCTCCCATTTTCCACGGGTCAGAAGCTCAAGCGCTGGTGAAGTGGGCCTTCCGTGTGGCATCTCCCCAGCCGCAGGACAGGGCGTTGGCAGGGCTGTGGTGCCCCTTAAAGATCCTGCCCGGGCTCGGGTGGCTGTTCGGAGTCCCTTTTCCTGAATTCGTGGTGCTGTCTTCTCCGAGGCCAAAGTGGGGAGAGGCCCTGCCACTTCAAGTCTCTGGTTTGGCCAGTAAAGACACAATGAGCTAGATTCAGGCAGTTTATGATTTATGGAGACAGTAGCCAAAGGGCTGGTTTCCTGGGTTCTTGACCTACACACCAAAAATGACGATTCCTAAACAAGGGGCCAGGTGACTGGAATATGAGTAGGGGGACCAATTCTAGACTCTGCCGAATGCTTTTATAGTCTGCAGATAGACCCTGCAGAAAGCCTCTTATATCATCAGAACCTGGGAGGTGATAGGAAACTGTCCATGACAGTCTCCCAGAGGAGACAGGGAGGTGAGTGGGAGATGGTCTCACAAGCCACTCCTCTGTGTTGTGGGAGGATCACAGAGCATTCAAGGTTGCCAGCGTGCTGTGGCAGGGCTGTTCCTCTGCAGCGAGCCAGAGGGACTTCTGTGTCCACCCGCATGGTCTTGTTTCTTACACTGAAGCAGCTGCCAGAGAAGTGGGCCCCACTGAGGACACATTTGTGTTTCTCCCGCCAGCATGCCTCATTTCCTGTTTGATCTGATACCTTCTCTAGAAGGAGCCTGCTATTGAGTATGGCCTGCCAAGTCTTTTGGTTATTATTTCCAGCTGAACCCCTGAAGCCACTGTCAACTGTGCAGAGCAGGCATCACACAGCATACGTGTGTGTCAGCGAATGCCACACACACACACGTGATTATGTGTATGTGCTTATTTCTTGAGCATGAGCACTTTGGCGGTCAGAGAATTTTACACAGTAAGGGGTTGTCGAATAAGCCTAATGGTTTTTACTCTAGAGCTGGAGCCTTGCCAGACTCTGAGAAGGTGGTCAGTCATCAGATAGGCACGTTAGACCTTGTTGGCACAAATTAACGAGCATTTATTGACCCAGGGTCCGACTCAGGTGTGTCCCCAAATCGCCCAGGACGGTGGCACACCACTCGCCCATAGGCAGGTCCTTGGCTTGGTTCATGGTGACCGAGATTGCGGCCACTTACTCATGAAATTCCCATGACTGTGGATCAGCACCGCTCTTGCTTTGTTTGAGATTTATTGGTACATTGGTAGCAGGCTGACCCCACAAAGAACACCCAACATCACTTGTAGGGAAGATGTTTTGGGGAAATATTTTAAATATTCACATGCCTACATTAAATTTTTTATTCTCTTTGGAATGTTTCCTTTGCCTTTAAATTAAATAATAGCATTACAAATGCCACTCAGTGAATTGTACACACTCTGCCAGGAGTAGGGAATTTCTTAAGTCTTGGTCCAACCAGCTTAACTTCTAAGGCCCCCAGGGAATGTTCCATGATGAACAGCAATATATGTGTAGTTACAAAAATACAGCATAACTTTTAAACTGCTTTTGTCAGCAGTATCTTGAAAGACCACAAGGTGGGGTTGTTAACTTGAAAATAAATATTTTCTTTATAAAATGAGGGGTGAGTATTGGTGTGTTGCAGAGCCTAATTTTTTTTCTTAATGGAAGAGCACTGACATGAAGCACATGCTCATGTGGTAGGAACTGTGCTAAGTGTTTAAAAAACACTGTCACAGCTAATTCTTACAAGTGAGAGATTATCATCTTCAGTTCAAACATGGGAAAATAGCGAGTCTCAGAGACCTGGAAAGCCACACCCAGGAGGCAGCCTTGCAGGACCCCAAACGCTGGTCTGTCAGAATACAAAGTCCAGACCACACTACACCACACAGCTTCCCTGCTGATAAGTAGTGTGGAGGATCTCAGGAGTCCAGATGCTGTCAGGCTCCAGGGATGATGTAAATCAGTGCTGACATGTCTTTGTTTTCTAGGTGTGTTCTCTTTTGTGTCCTTTTTTGTACCACGTGACTCTTAACTGGAGATGATACAAATCTCCATCCTCTCCTTCACAAACTTGCTTTTCCTTTGAATTCTTAAATTTCTGTTTCAGTTAATGGCCATCGTCTACCACTCAGCTGGTCAAGTTATAAAATCTAGAAGTCTTCTAACCTTTTGTTACCCCGAGTCCTTCACCCAAATCCATCCATTTAGTCACTCGGTTCGTGAAGTTGCCCCTCCTATTACATATATTCCCTTAGTCTAGAAATTTCCCACCACCTTCTTTACTCTGCCCAATTCACTCCTAACCCGTCCACACTCAGTATCAGGGTCTCGGTGCCATGCCTGGTCCAGGATGAACTCACCCAGGCAGCATGACTGGTTCTGTGGGCCTCCTTCCATCACAGCACTCGACACGTGTGGCGTGATTCTGGGTGCCAGACTGTCATCTAATGATCAGGCCAAGAATTACCTGTCCTCGAGCAGTGTAACAACTTCTTTATAAATGTTTTTTTGAGTGAATGAAATATGTAATTCTGATTATAAGGTATTTGTTGAATGCCTCCTAGAAACAAACCAGTGCCTGGAAAATAATAAATGAGTGGGACAGTCTCTACTAAGATGTGTAAAGTGTTACAGTAAGGGTTTCACCACATAAAACATGAGTAGAAGTCAGTCTTCCAGCCTCCATGAAAATATAAAAGACCATGGGGAAGTATAAAAAATTATCCTTCATGTTTAAGTAAGTAGATAATTTTTCTTCTATGAAAGTCATATTGTGGGCATGAAAACACCTTGAAATGTAGAAACACAGTCATGAGGCTTTCCATCGTTGCATGAGGACTACACAGTAGCTGGAGTAAGGGCGTCACACCAGTGGAGGGCAGTGTATGAGCAGGAAGCAATAATAATTTATTAATCAGTAGAAATGAAAGCTTTGGGTGGTTCCCGTTAGCAACAGGGATCTTAGGACATGTTGTGCTCTAGCTTTATGGTGGGGTAGTGAAAATTGATCTGGAATTTTATATGTTCTGCTCCAGTTAATCTTCCTGTATCCATGGGGTCTCTAGGGATAATGGGACCATAATTATTTCTTCAGCTTTTTTATTTTAAAATCGTATGTAATGCAGGTATGTTAACATCCGTAATCGTTCTGCTCTGATCATACATAGATGTGTGCATCCTATCCGTTCACACCCACTGCACTGCCTTACTTTAGGCTATTATCATCTCTTGCATATGATGGAAAATAACTACCTGGCCAAGATTAGTCCTTGATGAACAATAGCTCTGCTTTCATTACAGTTTAATGGAGACTATATTCACTTACACCTGTGAAATTATATAAACAAACACTTTCACTTAGTATTAAATGCTGTGAAGGAAGTAGAGAAATGGGGTAGGCAGGCTGTCACGGCTCTAAGGGTTAATACTCTTTGACATTTGAACATGAGCTCCGTGAGAGCTGGGTTGTCTGTTGTGTGCATTGTTTTCCCAGGGCCTAGAACAGTGCAAAAGAGGCTCTCAATTATTTACTGAGTAAATTGGTTGTTCAAGTGTGTTGTTCTTAACGTAGGGTGACCATCCTTAACGTTCTGATCAGGTGATGAGGAGTTAACAGCAAGACACCTCAGGGACTCAGGGGCTTTTTCAGATCTGCTGGAGCAGAAAATTCTGCTTGGCTGTGTTTCGGTCCTACCCTTCAGAACCCCAGGTGAGAGGCACCAATCTGGGGAGTAGTGGTAACTGGTGGGTGAGCGTGCAACGGAGGTGACAAACACAGTAACAGTGGCTGGATGCAGGCCACTTCTGGACCCACCTGTGTCTAAATGGGCCTTCATTCTGTTTTTAAAGCAAACGTTGTGGAGATACAGCTCAGTGATAGGGAAGAGATATGTCTTTCAAAATCACACTTGTCCGGGCCTCACCCTACTGGGTTAGTTAGGGGGTAGTGTGGAGTAGGGGCCAGAGATATGTATATTGTTAGATTTTTTTTAAGTTCCCTAGGTGATAGTTCTTCCCCCAAATAGAAACAACAATTGTAGGTCCTTGTTTTATGTCTGTATTACCTATAAATAATAGAATATTTGTGTAAGTATAAATTACTAATATTTACATAGTTGCTTATAGTCCAGTGCATTTTAAACATTTTTTGAGTTGTAAGAACCCTGAGTTCACTTTATTCTTTCACATGTTTCACTGGCTTATTTAAAGTAATTTAAATAATCACTTATATAAAGTAAGGTAATTTTTTGTCTAATAGTTGGAGCAACAGAGAAAAACCTAGATACTTCAAATAAACATTTCTGTGTTTGTGTCCTCTGGAGGTGACTTCTGGGTGAGAGTAGCAGTGAGAACCAGTTAATAAATTCTTAAATGTAGATTAAATTTTCATTGAAGAGTCTGAAATTTGGTTACAACAGGCCCCCATCACCTAACATAAAGGAGGGAATCATATTTTCATTTTGAAAAACAGCAAAAAATTTTTCCTCTTTGCTCCATCGTGCTTCAGAACCTTCCTAGCTGTTGTCTTAAGCTCTGCTTAAGGGAAAACTGGAAAGCATGAAGAGTTACACCAGTGGGAATCAGTATGACGTTTCCATCCTGGAAACTGAACACTTTCTGTAAGCTTTTAACATACCCAGGCAGATGCCCCCATTAGCCTCGAGTGTGATTGTACAGCAAACATAGGTCACGGCTGTGTCTGTACAGGAAGGAAAATGGAACTATTTAGAATCAAACTAATGGACTAAATTCTGCAGTTCTGAGCATTCTGACAATACCTTAATCTTCAGAAACAGGGCTAAAGATAAAGGATCTTTAGGTTAAATATTGCTTATATTTTTTCATGTTGTCTTGAATTGCCTGAGTACACAGGCCCATGAATGGAGGAACATTGCTGCAAAGCCTTAAGCTTAAAAATTTAATAGTTGAGTAATTCTTTGAGAACTTGCTATTTTCTATCATGAAAGGTTTCTAATGAAAGTTTCAAAAATTATAAAATTCTCTAAAGAAAAATAATTTTTTTTTAAACTAGTGTTCAGAATCAGGTGGATGAAGTTATTGATGTCATGCAAGAAAATATTACAAAGGTAATTGAAAGAGGGGAGAGACTAGATGAACTACAGGACAAATCAGGTACACACGCTTCATTTGTTTCTCGATATTGTGAGTCAATGTTGTAACAGTTTATTCTCTCATTTTTCTAGCCAAAGTTTAGGAATCTTGGCTTAGGAAAACAGTATTTGGTTCAGCTTATGATTTTAATGTCTTAATTTCAGCTCCCTTTACTTTGAATCATCTTGTTACTTCTTTAATTGCTCAGCTGAGAAAGGAAATTTATAGAAGTTCACCGTGAGGAGTTAGAGCTTAGTCACTCCTTATCGTGACTTATACTGACGGGCTTTTAACCCGTGACCTCGGAGGAGGACCAACAGTGTCTTTCAGCACAGGACTTCTGGAGAGTCCTTTGTTGGATGTGTTCTCTGGCCCTTAGTCGCCCCTCAACTGACAGCTGTTCGTACTTATGTAACAGTTCCTGGCACGTATTAGGCACTTAGATGTTGTTTAAATGACAACTGGCCAATTACCTGATTAATCCCTGACAGACTTGTTTAACCAAAAACCCAGATTTAACCAGTTTTACTTCAAAATAAGGCCCTGTAGAAATCTTGTAAGAATCTAACGTTCTTCACATGTAAATTTCTTTTATAGATGGTCAAATATTTGAATTTTTAAGAGAGTATTTTCTTACCAGAATTCATAAATTTATGTGAAAGCTTTGAGGCCCAGGGAAGACTTCTCTTAATCTCACTGTAAAAAAGGCTTGAGTAAACTCACGCATCCATTTTTTGCTGTGTGTATATGTGTGTCCGTGCGTGCGTGTGTGTGTGTGGTCTTGTTTTGTTTTAACAATATAGATTGTTAGAGGTGAGTGGAGGGCAGGGAGGGTATCGTTTCCATGCTTAAAAGGGAATACACTTGCGGAAGCAGAAATTAGTATTTTCTTGTGTGACTGATAAAAGAATGCTGTCCTGTGTTTGACCCCTCTCTCCACCCTGTGTGTGGTCCAGAAAGCCTGTCGGATAACGCAGCCGCTTTCAGCAGCAGATCCAAGCAGCTTCGGAGGCAGATGTGGTGGCGCGGTTGCAAAGTGAGTACATGGAAGACCTGGGTAGGGGCTGCTCAGCATCTTGGGGGCTCGGAGATGTGGGCAGTGGAGCCCCCAGTCCCAGGCTCTGAGGTCGGAAACTGCACGTGGGCGGTGGTGGGACTCAGGAAATGCCCGCTGAACCACTCAGTAGCCACTGGGTCAGAAGTGACCGATGGGATCAAGCTGTGCCTGACAGGCCCTTTCCATCGGTTTTCCATAGAAGGTAATCCACATCTTACTAATAATTTAGTGACCTGTAGATGAATTTTTCTTATAATTTATTACGGACCTTTCTGGAGCAACCTATAGCATTACATAGAGAGATTAAAGAGATAGAAGGGAAGCTAGAGAAAAATAAGTTTCTGTTGAAAGGGGAACAAAATAAAAGCAGTTTATATGTCATAATCCATTGCGGCAAATGGGGCTAAGAAAAACCATCCCACTATATTTCATTATTCCAGAAGAGTAAGAAATAAAAGAGATTTTTAACAAGGAAAAAAGTAAGAATAGTTATATACAAATGTATTCTTCCAAAATATTTTATAGAAATGAATTTACCTCTTAAATATGGTTACTGATCATTAAACAGAAATGTTTCTTTTAAGATTTTACAGCAAATTCCATGTCATGTAACAATTTTTTCCCCTCCTGATGTTGTGTGTCATTTGTCTTTGTTGAAAATCTTAGACATAAACTCATTGTTTTTAATCTCTCATTTTCAAGTTTAGCAATAACCTTTTCAACTTGGCTTTGCCATGTGCTAAGGATTTCTTCCTAGAGTTCCTTGGATTTGCTTATTTTTGTCTACCTGTTGAATCCTTTTACTTTCAGAAATAGAACTGAGGAAAGAAACATACTTCACTGCTCCCTTGTCTAGAATTTACTTTTGTGTTTTAACTTCTTTATTCTTTAAAGAATAAATTTTCCATTTTCTTTAAGTTTTCTGTTTCCCTAGGAACTTTCTATGCTGTAGGCTGATTTGGAAGACTGTAGGTCCATGAGCCATTCACCTCCTCTCCCTAAGTACACACCCCATTCATATAGGCACAACAAGATCATCATAATGTGTGTTTTGCCAATAGCTCCTTTTAGCTGTATCTGAAGATTTTTATTTTGTACTTTCTGGAGCTCAGATCAGATGAATAGTATGCTTATAAGAGGAAAACATTTAATTACATTTTAAAATCATATGTGAATTGTATTTTTAAAGAGTATATCACACCATTTTCTGGATTGACTTCAAAGTGATGATTTAGGAAAGGCTAAGAAAAGGGATTTAGGGTCAGAGGCTGCCAGTGGCTAAGGGTAGTGAGGTGGAAATTGATGACAACAGGGCATGCAGGAACTTTCTGCAGTGATAGGATGTCTTATATTTGACCATAATGGTGGTGGGTGACAACTATGTATTTGTCAAAATCCATCAAAGTGAACTTTAAGATGGCAAATATTATTCTGTATAGAGTATACCTCAATAAACCTGACTTTAAAAATAAACAAGTGAACATCATCCAATGGCTGGGGAGTGAGAATTGCGACCTCTCTCGAGTACCCTAGGGGACTCCAGGGCTCCTATGTGCTTAACAATAAGCAGGTTTTTGGCCATGTCCTTGGAAGAAGGGTGCTTTGGACATGCATGAATACACTACTGTCAGTTCTGGGGTGAACTTTTACTGGCCAGTGTTAAAAACCCAAAGAAGAAACTGTTTATTGAAGTGTTTTAAAACTGGTATTGATATTTGCATTTAAATCTTCCAAATGTTAAGCCTAGCAAAGTGAACAGGGCAGATCAGTGTATGTTTTGGGTAAAGTTGAAAAACTGAAATTCCGTATTACTTTAGAAGTGTTTTTCAGGTTAAAAAAAGGGTGCAAAGCTTCCATGTAGTCTCTGGATCACTTTGTACATCAAATACTTTATCATATAATGTGGACCCAGACATTTGCTGAAAATTTACCTCCTATGTCCATCTATCTGAGCTGAGTCTGCTCCTACAGTTTTTGGTTATCAAAATTAATCATTTTAATAGGCACCTGGTGTCCAAATTGCAAATCTCCCCTGTATTCTCTTGGTCACTTTGGTCTTTTCATGAGTGGAATGGTACTAAAATGCCACCAGTCGTTCTATTTCAGACACATTTCATCAGCTACTTCTGGTTGCTATTTGGGATACTTAACAGAAGGTTTTGTGTATTTATAATAACTAGGTATCTTTTTTTTCTGAATGGACTGCCTTTAATCGTTTATCTGAAAAATGAAAACAAGACTTTCATTTGAATTCATCAGGAAAATCAAGTCAATTTATAATTTATGCCACTTTAGGATTAAATGAGGAATGTTACAGTGTTAGAGAGACAATGTGAGCTTCCCGTATTAAGCAGCTAAGGACTAGCTTATCTTAAGATTTCTCCTCTCAGCTGTGAAACTAACACACAGTGCTCTAAAGCAAGCTATGTGTTCAGTAAGGTTAATGATGAAGAGTTTAAATCATATTCCTCCAAATGGAGATTAAAATGCAAAGAAGAAAATAAGGGGAGCAAAAACTAGCAGCATTCTCACCTACTTTGAGATAAGTGCTATAAAAAACACTGCCTTAGACTGTATATTGAACCGTTTGTACTGGTATCTGTGTTAATCATTATATCCTGACACTGTTGAACAGAGTTGCTAAAATAATCAAACTTTTCCTGGTCTCGTGTTAGAAATAAGCATGAGAATTCATAGAAAAAGCATCCAGGCCCGTGAAGGCTTTGGTTGTTAGTGCGTGCTGTGCAGTTCGGGCACAGACAGACCCTAAACTTGAGGAAGTGATTATTTACAAAAAGATGCAAATAGCCTGCAAGTTCCTATGAGAAAAAACTGGGAAACCTTTCAAGGGATGAGCCCACCCACTGATGAGCTTAGCATAACGGGATAAATAGCAACACAGTCTAGTCTTGGAGCAGGTCAGACGAGGCTCTCTCACGCTCTTTGTGTTGTAGATGAAGGCCTCCGTGGCTCTGGTTGCTGTTATCCTTTCGCTAGTGATCATCAGTAAGTATCTGCTGGATTACTCATCCTGAGGGGCCATCTGTTCCGAGGTTCATTGTTATACTACTCCCTTTTAAGTTCATTTTCAGTTGACCTAGTATGACTCTCAGGGCCGAGTGATGACCTCTGATGTGACTCAGGAGCTTTAACCTGGAATATGCAGATCTCTGAAAATGTTCTTGAATTGTATGTAAAATGTCATGTGAATATGCTTCTGTACGTTTTTATGGGGAGAGTCTGTTTCTTTTATCAGATTCTCAAAGAGAACTCCTGTGTGCCCCACCCCAAAGGCAGGGCTGAGGAACTTGTTCTAGGCCACATGTAGCCACTGTGACCCCAGGACCTGACACTGTCCTGTCTGTACTACTAACTGTGGTGTGGCAGCTTGCATCTCGTAATACTGGGCTTGAAGGGTGAGTCCAGATAAATCCTCCAGATAATGGCTTTTTATTTGGTTTGTTGGGGTTTGAGCTGGATTTTAGTCATTAAAGCTTGCCCTTTTTTCCCCTAGTACTATTTTTAAAGTCAGATCATTTTTATTATCTTCTTTTCTCCAAGGCCTCTTTACCTACGTTCACAGGGAATTTATGAAGATTTGGGAAGTGTCTCAAAATAACGATTTGAAAAACTCCGTGGTGACTTAAATGTTTGTTGAAAGGAATCGAGCTTGTCCTCATTTGTGGGTTCCGGTCTGCGAATTCACTGACTTGAATCCCCCTGAAATCAGTACTGAGGTGCTTTAATCCCCCTGTGGCAGATGCATTTCCAAGCAGTGAAAAGTTCTTAAGTCTCCTGGTGGCTAATGTCTCCTGAGGCCATATTCTGCCTCCTGGTTTGTGCTCTCATAGATAGTAAACAAGCACCCTTCCGCATCTGGTTAGTGCTGCGTTTCTCACAGGTTTATGTATTTTTTGATACTTCACTGTTTAAGATGGCCCCAGGTGAGTGCTGACAAGCTGTCTAGTGTTGCCTAGCACAGCCTGATGGAGTCAGGGTCGGATGAGCTCTGTTCGGGTAGAGTCAGTGCTGTGGCCAGGAGTTCAGTGTCAGGGAGCCAGCAGGACATATGAAACACATTGTGCTTAAGCAGACATGTCTGTGAAACACGGCCACGCGTGGATGGCTGACAAAAAGTGCCACGGCCAGAGACTCACAGGATTTTGCGCCATCCCTCCCCGGAGCCATGGGCTCAGCGCTCACTAGCCTGCGCATGGGGACGTTGTAGCACCACGCAGATGCAAAGATCTGCCCGTGTTAGTACGCTGAGCAGTTTGGGCATGTAGATAGATAGCATCAGGGAGAAAACAAAATTCAACCCATCTTACCACAGAGAGCTGCTGTCAGTATAATACATGTACTCCAAGTCTTTTCCTACTTAAGTTTTTAAAAGCTAAGATCAAATGCATGCTTTCTAATAAATACACTGTAAATATTTCTTTACCATTTTTTAAATATTGTAGCAGCCACATACTGTGGTACGCCATAATCTGTCTGATCGGAGTGCTGGTGTTAGACATTTACGTGGTTTTCTATTTTCCCTTCTCCATTCCCATTTGCTACCTATCATCTCACATAAGAGTTTAGTTCTCAATACCTATTTCCAGAAGTGGACACAGCTACATTGGGGAATGTTGTTTCTAACATAGCTTAACGTAGCTTATGAGTCTGGTTTTGATACGTTCCTTCTCATTTTTTCTCTTGCAGTTCTTATAGTTGTGAGATACCGTATTTGACCTGGTGACAGATCTGCATTAAACAAAATCTGGGACAATAATAATAAGAGTGCTGCGTCATTTAAATGAGACCTGTGTATATAGCTTTCAAAGCTTCTTTTTCAAGAAACCACAAGGCAAGTGTCACTTCAAATTGGAGTGTTGAGAATGTCGTTACTTTCTTCCCTTCTAACAAAATGTGCTTTTAAAGTTACGTGTAAGGCAATGCTAACCAGCCTCTCATTTGCCATATTCCAAGGATCTAATTTGAAACTAGGTACTTGCCACTGCATTGTGCATATAATTAAACACTGACAATATTTCATACTGTTGTTATAAGGACTTGTATTATTGCATCAAGATGGGGCCAGGAGGCCCATGTTGCTACAAGTCATTATGCCAAAAGCGATGCATACCCGTCTCGTCAGTATTTGCAAGATGCTCCTCACATTGTGAGAGCTTGCAGGCACTTCCCACACGTTTATGGGTGCAACTGACTGTTGTAAATGTTGCTACCCTCAGCTGTACCTAAAAACATCCACTAAACCTATTTTGACTGTGTAAAGGAACATGTAGTAATTTTTTGGCATTTGGATTATGGAAACGGAAAGTGTAAACAGTGTGACAAGCATAGAATGACGCTGTCAAACTGGAGATAATAAAATTGGAGAATGTCGCTGATGTGTTTGAAAGTGAGCCATGTAGCTACGAGTCACCGTCCCGTCTGTTCAGTCAGCGTCCTGTAGAGGGGCCAGTCCGAGGTGAGTAAATGAAATCCACAGGTAACCTAATCCCTATCTCTGCTTTGGCTGCTAGCTTTCCTCCTTAACTTTACCCAGCCCTTTCACAGAAGGGTTAAGAGCAGCAAAGCCGTCTGCTTTAGAACGGCAGTTTTTACATCCCGAACATCGCTGGGAGATGCCAAATGAGCCACATAGACTGGGTATAAAAAGTCAGCAGCCTGGGTAATAGTCAGGAACCAAATGCTGGGCCACCCTGTTTTTTCCTAGAGATAAAACTTATCAGTAACTTTAAAATGTCCCAATCTCCCTGTATTGTTTAAACAAGTCAAAGTGAAAGTACATCATCCTCTGAAGTATGTGAGTACCCAAACTGGAGGCCTGTGGATATCTCGACGGTATATGTAAGATCTGCATATGTGTGTGTGTAGAGAGAGCTCTAAACTTGAAACTGGGTCATTAGGAAATACCAGTATTTAACTAGGAAAGAATTATCCTGCAAAGGGTTTATTTTTTTGGTCCTTTTCATTCAAAATATATGAAAAACAATCTGTTTTATATTTTATAGGATTAGTACTAAGAGGCAAAAACATTCTGCTTAGGAATGAAAAGAAATTAAGAGATTTTAAAGACACCTGAAAGTTACAGAGATCTAAATATAAATAAATTTTGTAGTCTGCTACGAGCACTTAAAAAATGGCAGAGTCTTACATCCTAGGGAGTGTTGCCTCTGATCTCGCCACTCTTTGTAAATGTCACTTAATGTAAATAATGTAATACTAAATCCCTTGACAAAATGGGATACCCAGGAAAATGAGCATATTTAGCTCATATGGTCCAGGAATGGAAATGTCTCAGCTGAGTGGAATTAGTCCCCACTGTGTTTGTGTGTCCTTACTTGGGATTGGAACTACACTCATCAGTGGTTAATTTTCCATGAGTTGGAGTGGAAATCTGGTTTCCCCAAAGCTGTCATGAAGATGAGAATTACTCCTCAAAAAGAATCCACATTTCCAGTGTTTATTTTAATAAACTGCACTAAAGTATAAAATTATTTTTAGAATTGACCCATAAAAAAATAAAGGAAGTATTTATATGGTGATACTGTATTATGTATCTGTGTTGAAACACGGCTGCTGAGAAGGCATGTTGCTCTGTCGGAGCTTCGGACCGTGGTGGCTGGTCACCCGGGTTTCCGTTGCCTGTCTGCGCCCGGATCAGTCCTGAGACCGCTTGGGCGTCTGCCACGCTTAGGACTTTGTCGTGGAGACTCTGGAGACATAAGCATCTGAAAATCAAAAGCATGTTCAGATAGGTGCCAGGCCTCCTTTCCTCCTTTAATCCTTTTTCTTTCAGCTCAGTTCATCCTGCACTTGAAAAATGAAATGTTACCACCATCAAAACTATCATTATTTAACAATGAAGATCAATAGAAAAATTGATCAGTAGAAAAATTGGTAGGTTGCTCATGACTATAGTCTTCTGTGCTATCACTGCTTACAAAACAGTAACACTTTTATGGAAAAACTGGCATCTTTAAATTCTGTAGTCATGCGGGTATCATGGAAGGGATCATCACGTGCAGCCTGATACACATGCATGATGCCCCGTCCACACTAGTACCCATACTGACCCCTTCTGTCCGTTGTACACGACGATTAGAAAATACAGAAACATGTTTTTTCATGTTGAGTGAATGTTGTCTAAAGATGTCCTTAATTGTTTTGAGTTGGTGTTAGTAAGTCAGGGGAGCTGTTCCGTTAGTGACTCTGTTTCACACGGAACATGACTGGAGTTGTGCCTCCCTGCTAGTGGGGAGGAAGCATGGATCGGTGTGCAGGCATCCGCACATTTGCCGTAGGTGCCATGCAGTGTAAAGACATGAGAGGAGCTGAAAGGTGCTCTGCTCCCCAGTCCGTCCCCTATGCTTCATGTTGTAGACAAATGGTGCCATTCCTTAGACTGATGTGGGGTTGGGGCTTCTGTAAGTTTGATGTTGGTCTGACTCTGACTTTCTGGAAATCAAGAAGTAAAAGGGATAAAGACACAAACATTTATCCTGGCTCCTGTCCTATTCTGAGAAGCTGCTTAGAATGAGTCAGGAGGAATGAAAGGAAAGCAGGACCGACCCCATGTCACAGAGGCCTTGAAGGGTGTGTCCCTGTGCTCTGCATGGTCCTGTGCGCTGGCAAGCAGACCCGAGAGCTGGTGTGGACAGGGCAGAGATCCCACTGCAGAGATGATGGCGTGGTAAGTGGGCCTGGCCCGGGCCAGCACAGAGCAGTACTCTTTGATAATCGGGTGCAGGGAATTCTGATTTCACTGTATTCCATTAGGTTCTCTCCATATGAGGAAATCAAAACATCTAAGTATTTTAAGCCTTACGAAGTAAACTGCATACATCAGAGGAGATTTTAGTAGAATGTCAGAAGTCAGAATTCAAGTGCTTGATTTTATGGGTCCATGTCATTGTTTTGAGCTCCACACTCCTCTAATGAACCATTCTGGTAAGTGCCTTTGATGTTTTGAGATGTATGGTGGGAGTTAAGCAAATGTACATGTTCGCTAGCTTCTCAATTCTCCATGACCATTTTACCAGTGTTGCCAAGTCCCATCCTTTGTGTTCATACCAGACATGTACTTGCAGCCTCTCCATAAGAAACACTGGAATAAACTATTTCACAGAAAACAACGTGGACACTTTGGCTTACTTCGTTACATATCACCCCATTGCTAACATCCAGCTTTCCGCTGCAGAACATGGGGAAAACAGAGGAGGCGTCTGTCGCCAAAAATCATGCCCAGCGCACAACCTAGTGATGAAATCTGGGGGATTTCTCAGTAGTTACTGGTCTCAGTTGTGGAGAAACCAGTGAAATACCCCTGCTTTGCCTCAGTTTTGTCCTTGAAAGGGAGGACGATTGGCCAGTATCTCTTGGACATAGGTTCCCCAGAGGCCTGGCGCCCATCCCTCAACTGTGTGGCCGAGGCGCCCACAGTAGTGTTGGTCCTCTGCACCCACACGCTGCGTGTTCTTTAAGCCCTCCGGCAGGTTAATCGGGCCCGGCATGGGGGCCGCTGCACAGGGACAGCATTTAATCCAGTCCAGCCGCCCCCACCAGGTTATGCCCGTTACTGCCAGAGCCCGCACAGTGGGGCATGTTGCGTGGCCTTCCAGCAGCAGCTTGAAGGAGATACAGCTGAGCGAGGGCTGTGTGCTCGCCCAGGCTCTACCGGAAGATGCTAGGGATACACACGGGGCCCGCCACCGGCCAGGGAACATCCCGGAGCCTCCGCAGCACCATCTGCTGCTAGAGGCTTGCCTCTTCTCCCACCTGCTGCCCACCCACCCTGCAGCCTTGCTTCCCGCCCAGCAAAGTCCTAGAACTGAGCACCCATACTCATTGTCTCTAGTTCTTCGCTCCTGCTGACTTGGTTGGGTCCCTTCAACCCTCCCATTGGCACCTGGCAGCGACTGGCTCTTCACACAACTCATTCCTCACCTATAATTGGCAAGTTTGTCCTCTTAATATTCCACCAAGGTCAACGAGGTATTTTTGTAGACCTCAAGTCATAAAAGCATACACACTAGCCAGAGTAAGTTAACATTCAAGTTTTTTTAATACTTGAGAGAACAGGCCCAGGGGCTCAGGGGAGCAGCTGTTCCCATTGGGAATTTTCCTCTTCGTGACCTGCATTTCCTGGAGCGGAATTTAGAGGCCAAGTGGTGGTGAAAATGCTGTGTGTGCTGGAACCCGGGACCCCGGGGAAGTGTAGCTCAGAGACACCCTCAGGCCTCACAACGGCAGCCTGCCTCCTATATACACCATCCCCCCTCTGCACCGTGCTTCTGCATCCTGGCTTCCCAACTTCCCGTGGGCTAGGGGCCCTGGTGGTGAAACCTTCGGGGATCTGCATCGACCTCACTGAAGTAATAAACAGCAGGGAGCTGCTGCTCATGACAGCAGGAGACAGATGGGACTCCAAGCACCATCCACCTGGGCGCAGCATTCACAAAGGCAACAACTACATTTGCTAAGTACGTGCACCAAACATGTTTCTATAATCAACAGAAAATACTCAACTACCAATATTGTAATTGAGTTTCCAGTGGACACTGCGCTTCTGTGAGGCTCCTAGTGGTATGGAAAGCTAACCAGTGCCTGGAAACAACAAAGCTTTATGGCCCTAGAGCTTAAACGTGACTCAGTTACCCCCAATCTCTGCAAAATGCACAAGGCCAGCATGTTGCAGACATGCACGCATGGCTGAGACAGCAGGACACGAGCCTGGAGTGACCCAGGGACATACCTGGGCCCTCACCTCTTCCGGCTGAGGCCTGTGGCCACAAGGCCAGGCTGTGGGGAGCCAGCGTCCCAGAATTCATGACTGAAACCTCAGGCAGGAGCTTGTCCTAGACTAGCAACCTTGTCTCCCCAGCCTCCCCAACCCAACTAAGGAAAACGGAGCCATCATGAGAACATGCGAAGCGCCCCAGCCATACGCCTTCTAGCTGCCCTGTACTTTCCCTTGCCTGCCCCTCCGGCTGCTCAGGACCTGGTGTTCTCCCACCATCCTGCCTCCTGAGGATCTTCCCCATTAGTGCACAAACATGTTCATCTCCCATACAAACCCTCTCCTTTCCTTACCACAAAACATGAAAACTTCTTGGGAAAGCCACTGTCTATGTCTCCGACTCCTTCTCTCTCTCTCACATCCAGCCCTGTGGTGACTCACAGACGTGGCCTAGCCCTCAGCCCCAGTGGCACTGGGGAAGCAGATCACCCCCTGCCCCACAGCCAATCTCATCCTGACTGCAGGCCTCCCTGCTCCCACCCCGGGCTCCTTCGCCGTTCCCTGAGCTTGCTTCTCATCTTCCTAAACCCCTTCTACGCTCTACATGCGTTTCTCCCTTGATCCCATCTGGTTGCACTGTTCAAATACCATCTGTATGACAACAGTCCGTCTGTCCCTCCAGTCCAGCTCTCTCCTGAACTCCACCAACTGCCCACCTGACACCCAGTTAACTGAGAAACCTGCACACGTGAGTCCAGGACTGAGCTCCTGCTCACACTGTCCACCCTGCCAACAGCTGTCCCCCGTTCCAGCTCATGGCAGCCACGTCCTTTCAGCTCTACAAGCTGCCTGTGTCCCTCTCAACCTTGCACCTTCCATCAGCAGCTCTTCTCAGGTCACACCTGGAATCCAGCAACGTCCCTGCCCCCCCGCCCCCCGCCCCCCGCCGCGTCAGCTTCGGACAGGTGATCGCAGAAGCCTCCTAGCCGGCCGGCCATGTCCAGCCCTCGGTGCTCCTGCTCCCAGCGGGCCGACCCGCCTCCCTCAGAGCGGCAGCAGACAGCGTGGCGGCCTTCCTTGCCCGCGGTTTCTCTTATCTTGGTGCCACCCACTCCTCTCACCTGCCACCGCCTGCTCCCCAGTGGGGACACGCTCTCTTCAGGCCAGGCCCACGGCCCTCCTGCACACTGTGTCAGTGGGGAAGGAGCACGGATTCTGGTCCAACTCCACACGAGGGCCCCACACTCAGGGGACCGGGCATATCACAAAGGTGGCCAGCACGTTGTAGCAGACGCTGGGTGCACAGTCAGCGCCCTTCCTTCCAGGCGGGACGCACATCCCAGCTGCTAGGAGGGCCCGTGGCGATGGCCCTCAACCGAGTCCCCCTGACATTGCCTTCAGCTGAGGGCAGTGCTTGGGGGCGTCCCGGCACCCAGTACCCCCACACCCCCGACTCTGCACTTACGGCCTAACCCTACCAGAAGCTCTCTTGCTTAAACTGCAGTCCTGGTAAATCCCCTTCCCCTCCCGTACATTATTCCCCTGTTGGAGAGAAAGTGTTTCTTAAAATAATTCTTAAATTGGAGATGGAGTAAATTAGCAAGTCTTAACCAAACTTGACCACTTACCAGTTTAACACATTCTGACTGATGCCCCAGTTAGTGGGCTGTAAAGTCTGTTATTACATGATTTCTATCAGTTTCGGTCTAAAAAACTCTCATCAAATTAGTGGGGGGGGGAAGGGGACCAGAAAACTAAGGGGAAGTCACCTATAAAAATTCAAAGGAATTCTGTACTTACCATGTGTTAAAGACTACTTAGCAGAATGCTGAAAGATACAGCACAGGTCCCATCAGGAGTGGAGAGAAACTAAACCCTTAAACTAAACACTTAAATCAAGCAGTTACAGCACCTGCACCTTTTGATCTCCCATGCGGCCAGCCAGCAGTCCACTCTCGGCTCCTTAACCCGGGATGAACTCTGTTCCTGCCCTCTACATCCTCCCTCCAGCCGAGAGCATGTTGGAGCTTTGCTTTCTCTGGTTTTACTGTGGAGACAAGCAAGTGCATTTTCAGTGGCGCCCCCCCTGCCACTTCCCCAGGCACGACTATTACTAAGGACAGAACATGCCCTGCTCCCCAACCAGGGCAGTCCAAGGGGCAAGAGAATGTTCAGGTCACGTGGCCACACCCATGTCAGCTGCTACCTGCTACACCTGGGTTAGCCCACTGTAACAAGAGAACCAAACCAAACCACGGAGGAACCCCTATACGAATGTCCTGCTTCAACCAATCTGCCTTTGTCGCCGTTTCTCCCATCCTAGATCCCAGCAGGCAAAGGGCCCAAAGGATCTGTGGTGTCCAGTTAGCACACACAGCTGGGCAGTACATGCCCAGCCCCTGCCAGCCACACATCTCTGGGGCATGTTCCCACCTTACCCTCCACATCAGCCCGGAGCATATTCACATAACCTCAGATGGGAGAGCTTGGGTATCAAGGTAGGACTTACCAGTACTCAAGTATTTTAAGTGTTTAAGAACCATGGTGCCAATGAGCAAAGGCAGCACAGCCCCTTAGTGACTACTTCCTAGTTTTCCCAAAGCTTGGTCTGGAAGCCACATGGTCTGGAAATGGGACTTAGTGGAATTAAAATGGAATCCCTCCTGATTTCTTTACAAACAGATGACAGAATGAAGCCCTTGTGACGGCCTGAGCAGGTGGTCACACTGTGAATGCGTCCACCAAGGTGTGAAAGATTACAAGCGTCAGCACCAAGCTCGACTTGGGGTCCTTCAGTTTCTGCCCAGGGCAGGTGAGACACCCCTCCACACAGCTGTGCTGCCAAGAGACTTCTCTTGCCCCCTTAGGCTACTTTACACGTAAGCACAGCTGCCTTCGTAACAGGGCCACAACTGTCAACCCCAGGATAACACTGCTCACGCTCACGCGTAAGCAAGTGCCTCCTCCGAGTCAGAAGCCACGTCCTTGGGGGTCTTCCTTCCCTGGGGCACACTGTAGTCCTGGTCGCTGTTTTTGGTACATGACAGACTTTTGTTTTAGACTTTAAGAATGGATCAGCAGCTCCCGGGCTCATTATTTAGAGAATACTTTATTAGTTTCTGTAATCAAACCCATGTAGATAAGACCTTACATATTTAATACAGTGCATTTACCCCTGTACAAATGGAAAAAATCATGTTTGACATATCTAGACCAATATGGCTGTCAATCTCTGTACAATGCGAGCCGACACGGTGCGACTGGGACACGTCTCCCGAGCGGACAGGCAGCCAGTTCCCGAGAATCCAAACTATACGTGTGTGTATATGTATACTCACTTATCCACTTATATAGAATGACCAATAGCGGTAAGTTACGCATCAATAGCAGCAAAGCTTCTCCAGGCCCTGCAGTCGTCTGACCAGAACTAGACACATAGAGCACACACTCCATCAAACACAAAAGGTGAAAACCAGAGCCCCAGAAGAGAGCCAGGCTGTGTCGCCGTCCGGAAAGGAGAGCCGAGCATGCATCATGAAAGCCACTTGGCCAGCGGCAGGCGCAGGGTCTGCACTCACAGCCCCGGCACACACGAGCGGCCCCACACCCAGGGGACGGGAGCACACCGGAAAGGCATCACTGGGGGCTCGACCCTCTTCTCCAGCAGAGGGCCCGCAGGATGGCTGGGGTCTGGTGAGGGCGCACCTCCTCAGATGGGCCCCTTCCGAGCGGCACAGCTCTGGGTGCTCACTGCTCTTCACGAATGCCAGCTAAAAACCGTTAAAAAAAAAGAAAACCCCAAACAAAACAAAGAAAGCCCACACCAACCACCGGATTCATACAAAGATGACTGGGTGGAGGTAAGCAACCCATCCAGACCAGCACTTTCCCGACCCGTCGTGTCTGAGAGGCGGGAGCTCCATGGAAGGCAGGCGTTTAGGGGCCCTTCAGCAGCACCAGCATCCTTCCAGACCGATGCACAGCCAGACAGGGGCACCGCCCGTGGGCGGGCCGGCAGCCCCACACCCTCCAGGAGCCGCCCAGCACTGTGCTCCAACTGCAGTCGCTGTCACCACGCAGCTGCCGTGGGAAAACAGGGCTCCTCCACCTTCAGGACCTTGCCCTGGGCCTGCCAAAGCCCCACCACACCCAGGGAGCGTAAGGGCTGACCCTTATCTGAGTGCTGGCTGGGGCCACCACCCGCTCCGGCTGAGCTGCTCCTCTGAGGGGTTAGCTCCCACCCTCCCTCTTCTGGTATTTCTTCTAATAGAAGAACTCGAGTTCTAGGTTACAGGCTCTCAAGGAGAAAGCGTACATCTTACGTGGATGTGGACTGCAAGTGCACAGCCATCAAGAGTGCATGTCGTATCCAGCAGGTGCAGCAGCCATGGAGTCAGTGTGAGCGGCTCCTCCGTCTGCCATGCACCCGCAGGCTCTGGACGGGATAAGGTCACAGGCCATCTGGCTTTAGGCTGCTGGCACTACCTGCCGTCAATTCTCCCTCCTTCCCCTCCCCTCCCCAAGTCCCTGTCCTGCAATAAAGCACAGCCCCTAGGACTTTGTTTCTTCGGTCTTGATGGCCTGAGGTTTGATTGGTCCTGTTCTGACAGGTTTGGTGGCCATGCCTGGTGCAGGGTGCGGCTTCTCTTCTCCCTTCTCCTGACAGACACCTGGGGGGTCAGCCAGGGCTTCTGCAGGTTTACTCGAATCACTGTTCACCTTCTGGGCTTTGCCTCCTATCTGTTTGCTCTGCTGCTGTTCAGAGAAGAACCTCTGCGTGGACTGAAGAACCTCTGCTCTCTGTTTTGCCTTAAAAATGAGAAACAACAACTGAAATGCCACACCACCACAGCCTGTCCATCCACCAGTTCAAATCCTTTCACCAACCACAAATCACTTCCCCCACATCGGTTCGGTCCAAACCAAAAGGACTACACTGATCTCTCAGCTTTTAATGGACAGATTTCTTCCTATCTTTAAAAACATTACATGAGCTTTTTAAAGAACATGAACAGGACCACCTCCCACCACCTTTTCAAAGTTTGCCCTCTTAAAAAAGTAATGAAATAGAAATTGCTGTTGGTTTGCATTTTTTCTGGAATAAACTTACTGATAACATCTTATTTAGGGAGCCTGCTTGCAAATTTGTAAACACATATTTAACACTTAAAATGTCTAGTTATCAATATGTGGTCTACAATAAAATGAAAAGCACTTATATTGTGGCATTACCAACACCTAGGACCAAATGTCTTGTGGCTGAGTCCTCTTCCCACAGCTCTCTTCTGCAGGGGAAGAGCATCAGAAATTAGTAACTGCAACTTCACTTCATCACTAAGTTCTGATAGCTCCTACCACATTATGAGTTGGTAAAATTATTTCCTAGTTTTATTGACTATGTGCCCCAAAGAACATACTTACGTCAGTCAACCTGTAAGTTATACCACTGTGACACACACAGTCAACCTCCCGTTCCTACTACACCTCTCTCATGTAACAAAAGCCCCCCATGGTCTACAGGTGACCAGGACTCCCCAAAGATTGAAGCAATCCCCAAGAAACGGACACCCCTCCACCCCGTTAAGCTCCAGGGCCATCCCAACATGGGAATGTGTGAGTCAGGTGCCCAGGGGACAGGAAAGGACTGGAGACTGACGCCAAAGATTCCCACACACACTAGTGTCTTTAACAGTTACGAGCAGATGGAAATCCTAGGCACACAGCCTTAATAAAAGAAGATGGTATTTAACAGGAGTTTCACTGAAGGGTAGTCTTTAAATTTGATTATTCTGGATCAGAAAGAAGGGATATCAACCCAGAAACTCTGGTCGGCCCACCGAATTCTCTAATAGGGTGATGGATCATAAGCTGTTTCTAACCAGAAAGCACAGGTGGGAATACCTCCCTATTTGAAAGCAGAGAGCTTTTCTGGGTTCGAGTCTGACCTGACACGTATGGTGACGACACAGGCAAAACACCAAGACCCCTAAAGCCACGCCTGAGCGAGAGCAATGGCCCAGGCCCGGCCGCTGAACAGCAGGCAGGCACGAAGGGCCGTGCTCTCCGGACTGCCCCCACGCAGACGCCTGAAGGCGCTCCTCCAGGTCAGCAAGCCTCACGCACACCTGCTGGTGCCTTTCGCCATGAAGGACCCCAGGGTGCTTTCCCGAGCCCCTCACCTGTCACCACACAGCCTGTGCAGGCACAGTCCCAGGTGGCAGGCAAACTAGGTATGGGAATAGTTTGAGAAGAAGACTATACTTGGATGACTAGTGAGGGAAGAAAAATTAAGATGTGTGACATGTCTAGCCCATTGCAGAGTCTCACATAACCATGATTTGTATCCTAAACATGGAGATGGGGGTTTAAAAAAAAAAGGAAAGAAAGGAAAAGAAAATAAGGGGGGAGCCTATAATAATCCATATGACTCTTGTGCTCTTCCAAAAAGTGTAGCAGCTAAACTCAGATCTCCCTCGAATATTTATTTTGTGATTCATTTGGCCACAGTTTAAAATGTTAATATTTGCTGACTATAGTTGCCAAAAAAAAAGGAGAAAAAAGTAGGGTGTGGGTGACAGGGAAAAAAATAAAATACAGAAAGGAACGGATAAAAGCAGCTAGCTTCATTAAGTCCGCTAAGACGGCGAGCGCCCGGGTCTGCGGTTATGGGTCCAGAGGCGTCTAAAGACATGGTTCAGAGACAGACTCGTGCTCTGCTGGCTGTTAACGCTGTACTAACCTTCATGTCTTGCTCGGCCTTCAGCGCAGCCTGGGCCTGATTACCTCTGACTCCAGAGAGTGGCCCACAAGGACCCCTGGCTACATGTGGCAAACGAGCATGGCTCATGAGGCCTGTGGTCAGCGGAGGAGGCATCTGACTGGCCAGCGCCACTGGTGGCCTCTGAACAGGCGCTGGGAAGGTGTTAGTATGTGGGGCTCTTACCAATGGAGGGACCAGGTTAGGCTGAGAGAGAATCTGAGTGAAAAAAACAAAACATACAACATTGAACTGTTAAAAAAAAAGACCGGGCTGGCTTATCCCAGAGTACACCTGTGCCCACAGTGCCAGGGAGAGGTGTGGGTCTGGGCCACCCCGCTACAGGGGCCAAGCATAGACAGGCCTGGAGAGCTGACAAAGATTAAGCAGAGCGAGCTATGCCACTCCAGGGGGTTCTAGCATTCCAGCTATAAGCTCTGAAGGGGGTATGGGAACACTATTCATCAGGACATCTTTTAAAAATAATACAGTTGTAGAAAAGGCACATGCCTATACCAAACACAATTCAAACAGTACTAATTCAACAAATACGTGTTTTCTCAGGAACCAATTCTCGTTTGTGAGTTATCAGTTTTATTAGTCCTTCCATATCATTAGCAAAGGGAAGGGAAGCCAATATTTTTACATGTGTATCAGAACATCCTTCGGACAGTTTAACCTCAATGACAAATAGTTATCTGAAAAAACAAAAACAAAACAACAAAAAAAACCACTTAAAACCTAGAAAACGTTAAGCACTGGGACCCTTCTCTGAAAAGTCAACTTCTTAAAAAAGATAAAGTAACAGGACAGAAATTTTCAGAGCTCTGTGGGGAATCTTTTATTTTTACTGTCTGCTTTAGAACTACAGTTACTACCTGCGTCTAGCCAAAAATGGCAGAGAATCTATCTCAGTGTCATAAATCTGAGAAGCTCTCTCCCTGGAACCTGCTTCTACACTGGTCACCATACGGCAGATCACAGAACCCGAGCCCAGGCCGGACGAGCCGTCAGTCGGCAAGCAGGTCGCGTCACTTCCCACTTGGGCTGCCCACCTGGGGTGCAAACTGTGTAGGAAAAGGCTGTGCCATCCTCACAGGGGCAGGGGCTGGCTGGAACTGCTTCTGATAGACAACGCTGTTCATTTTGCTGGACTGGCTGCTCGGACTTGTGGAAGAAGCCCTTGGAGAGAAGCCATCAGGTCAGTACAGTGCTGCTAGGTCTCTAGAGGCGCTGCTCTAGGGAGACGCGCCAGACGTGGTGCTCGATGAGAACCTACCATGGTGGGTTACCAAACACGACAGTGGTGGACAGACATTGCAGGGGCAGAGGTGAAAGGGTACTAGCTAGGTCTGCCCTGTATTAAAAAAAAATGTTCTTAAAATACAGTAGGTTAGCATTTCAGATAAAACTGTCAGAGCGCCTTGTGCCTTCACCACAGGACCAGTGACACATCACCTATCTACCGAATGGTACTTGGCCACTGGGAAATTCTACAGGCAAGTGTGAATGTCTGCTTTACCGGAAGGGACTGGACGTGGGTGTGGCGCTTCTGCCACTGATGGGAGGCGTGCCTGGTTTTATATCAATGCCGCTTCCAAAGGCCTTTAGCTCCATTTCAGACATCTGAGGAAGAGCATAAAATAAACGTCAACACTCCCACAATTCTGGAAGTTAAATGCTGCTCTGCATGAAGGCTGCATGAGATCTGCATGGGCATTGGAGAAAGGACCTGTTTAGAAGTTTACTGTTCTATATATGGAGATAGTCTAGCAAAGGGCAAACAAACTTAGTACAAATATACTACAGTTTTCAAATACCATGGAATTATCAAGGATCAAAATTGTGGCCAAAGAAGTCTGAAAATGTAAAATCCAATTCTTCCACCAAATTTATGAGTTCTCTGTTATTAGGTAAAAAAAACAGAGGGTGACAAACATATTTAAAAAGTAGATGAAAAGTGTATTGAGGCTGAGGTTTCTTGGAGGTAAACTGATGCCTTGTATTTCCACAGACTACACAGGTGCATGATCACACACGGGGCCTCCAGCACTCAGAGCAACGGTGCCCGCCTCCCTCGCTTACTTTTCCAGCAGCTGTGATCATGGCATGCGGTGTCCCGGCGGCAATCAGTCCTCTGAAGGGCTGGCTCGCTTGGGCAGGACGGCTCAGGCCCTGGGCCTGGGCCTGTGGGGCGGTGTGCTGTAATGGGGGCTGCAGAGTCTGAGGCAGGGCGATTAAGGGCTGCCCTGTGGATCCAAAATTAGGCAAGGAAAGCTGGGATGCCGGCAAAGGAACTGTAACCTGGAAGTGAGCAGAGGGAGGCTGCAGCGCGCACACCCGTCCATTTGTGCAAATCCCCATAACCACAGAGCTCCTGAAATGCTTCTAAGATTCTAAATGGAATACATCAATCTACTAACGTATTTCACACACACAACTTCTCCCAGTGGCTACCCCCATTCTGTTTTTAAAGGTGCTGTAAGATTAGCAGTGGAGAAACTGTAACTGAAATCATTGCTGCTATCTTTGAATTAATACACAGCATGTATCAAGTGACTGTAAATAAAATACAACAAAATGGACATACAAATTCACAAAGTAGTCACAACTTTCCAAATAGACATGGTCATATATTTATGAATTGTCACCACCTCAAAGAGCCACTGAAGATAGTTGAGAAAATGACTAATGGCTCGCCTCTCTCCTCCAGCCCACCAGCTTCCAGTTAGCTGATTAATGACACTGCTAGAGGAGATGGCCTCTGAAGAAACCAATCTGTCACTGACAGCTACCTTCATGCTCACACACTTAGGAGACGTGCCTCCTCCTCAGCTGCACTGTCCCACCTGCCTGCTGGCCGGGGTGGCGGCCCGCAGTCCTCCACGGCTTCTCCTCGCTTATGAACACTACACATCCCAGACAAGGGTTTACAACTTACATTCATGGGGTCCTTGTTAAAGCGATCCATTACACAGAAACCCATCCAAAACAAAAAGAGGTGAAGACCAGAAATGACTCAAGCCCACTGCCAGCCCACCCCTGGTGCCCCGAAGGCAGTTCGGAGAGTATGAGTGCCACAGCACCATGTTTCCGTCGTGGCTCATTTAAGCTACCCAACAACAGAAGCCTTAACAATGCAACGCAGGGACAGTAAGAACTGAGTAGGTCTACACGCCACGGTCTACCTGCTGGAGGGCACTTGGCGACTGGGCAGCGCTGTAGAAGCTTGTCTGGCCAGGCTGCTGCACTTGTCCAGAATAAAGGTTTGAAGTCTGCGTGAGGTTCGCTCTGGCCTACAGGAAATTTTCAAGAGAAGAGCGACAAGAATAACATGTTTCCAACTCAGCTTACGGCTGTCATTTGCAAGCTGTCTCTAAACGTGCCAGTACTGGGAAGGAAGGAAGACCTTGGTCTTCATGCTGTCCTTCAACATCTTTTCTTTAAACGCTCTTCCTCAAACTACTGCACAGGAATACAACAACAGGGCATGACCCCAGCCTTACCTGGAGAAGGTGTGTATCCATCAGCTGGGAACCCCCCAGTCCAGATGCCTGGCCCAGCTGGTGTTCGTACAATATGGGAATAGGCTGAGTGCTTGACGTCTGCTGAAAGGCAAGGCCCGACTGTGCCTTGGCCAGTTCCTGGTGTTGGACAGCTGGGAAGTTGTGGATGGCAGTGCCAGAAAGGACCACAGATGGCTGGGACAGACTGCTCTGCATGAAGGCCGCCTGAGATCTGTGTGGGCATTGGAGAAAGGACCTGTTTATAAGTTAATCATCCCTGGAATCTGGAAACCTAGGGAATGAGTAACCTAAATGACCACATGCCCTAATGAGTACAGGTGAGAAGTGGAGAACAGACTGCATCCAAGGCACGTGGGCACCCGTGTTAAGACTTAGAGCCCCACATACAGTGAAGCCCCACAGCAAACGTCCAGAAGGCTTGCTCTTCGTGAGAAGCTGCAAAGATGGTCTCCCCCATCTTCCGGGAAGATGGCGGTGTGAGCAGGGCGGCAGAAATCTCCTCCCAACACTATATTTATCTAAGGAAACACAGAAAATACATCTATTCCTAAAAGAGAGACGAGAATACACAGGAAAGCGCACAGCGTGCAGCTACACCCGAGAGGACTCGGCACCCCAAGAGGCGGGTAAGATAGGGAGCTGCGACCCGGCAGGACCCGAGCACTCCCCCACCCCAGCGCACCGGCGGGAGGAGAGGATTCAGAGCCGGGAGGGAGTGGAAGTACCCCCCGCGAATTAGCCAGCCCCGGTGATCTGCGCGGGGAGCGCTGACCCACATTGCGCAGTGCAGCGGAGATTGGGGAGACAGAGCAGCAGGATCTGAGCAGGGTACTTGCAGCCGGCTCCCGGGAAGGGAAAAAAAAAAGCGCACGCTTTCTTCAGCGGTCTTAAAGAGACAGGAGCCCAGCGGAGGAGCCGGATCGTCCCGGCACACTCAGCCCAGCAGGCTGGGAGTCCTGGGGAGTTTCAGACGCCTTAGCTGGCAACTGAGGAAGCGTAGCCATACTTAACAGTTCTCACTGAGATCAACAGCCTCCTATTCGTTCCCACGCCTGCCAGAACGATAAAGGGCCCTGCGGAGCGGCACAGTCACAGCTGTGGAATAGTGGGGCAACAGCGCCACCTAGAGCATTCCCACAGAATCTATGTCCGGTGGGCATTTTTTCTTGTTTTTTTTGTTATGTTTTGTTTTCTGTTTTGTTTTTGTTTTTTCTTTTCTTT